>JAQFYE010003266.1:0-15757 GCA_034694305.1 Protaphorura glebata
CGTGCAGAATTGTTGTGATTGTCAGAAGAAGAGTGCTCCCTGCAATTTTAAACAAAACTTTAATTAAATATTGCACAAAATGGTAATTAAACCAAAGTATTTAAATTAATTGACATTGACATTAATTGACATTCTCTTATAAAGTATGGTCAAATAACGCAGAGTATTTTCTAGACGTTGCTTCCCATTTGACTAGATGTTTGACCAAATTTGAACTCTAGTTGTGGTAGAAAAAAACCAGTACAGAAAACTTTTGTTTTTAACAGTTTATTCTGAAAAGACTGACCACATAAAAAGCCTTTAAATCTATTTAAAACTCTTTACAGCAACAGTCAGTTTAAGTCCGAGGAGTTAGGAAACACAGACAAGTCGGGAAAATGAGATATTTGTGACTTTTTGGGTAATCCGGCTTAATGAAACCGAACATTTCGCTATTTGAAATTTTCTCTGAATCACAAAATGGGTAGATAATGTACTAAATACCGTACAACTCCGTCAAATGAAGATTCGGCTAATACTGGAACTCGCGGAAATCGCTCAATTGCTAATTAATTCATTTCCAGAATTAAAAAATTCCTTTAAAAATATGATTACAAGTCGACAATTGGTATTTTAGTAATTTCATTACACGTGGAAACAATCCAGAATGGGAGTTGGCTCAAAGTTCTCATATTATTGTAAAATTCCAGATATCCTCTTCTCCTGACTTTGATGTGATGGTACTGAATGCACTGATCACAAATCTGTGTAGAACAAAACATCAACAAATAAATAAATTCCACTTCTAAAATGAAATGAAATGAACCTAAATTTTGTCTGTCTTACGAGTGTAATGCCCCAAAATAATGAGTGAAGATAGAGAAGCATAGACATTGGCTTAATCCCACAACTATCTCCATGGCACTCGATAGGGAGGACTGTTGAGAGAGTAAAAATTCCAATCTAAGAACATATAATGAAAAAACTGTCAAATCCATTATAAAATCCTGATTATTATCATTACTGTATAAATCGAACTAGAACGTCCCGCCAGAATAGAGGGACTTGGAATTATATAAATTCAAGATGAAATGCATATTTAAATAATTTTGATCTCAGCTGAATATACTGAGAAAAATTGTAATTGTATTCCACACAGTATCTTGTAGGCGGAGACTGAATAAATATTTTGATACTAACAAATCACATGACTTGAACTCTCGGATCATAAAATGAAAGAATTTGATGTAAACATGGATACATTTTTTGAAAGATTGTAAGAGTTATCACTGTCGGTTTAGTTCGATCTCTACAGTTGGTACTAATAAAATGGTTGAACAAAAATATTAATTATTGATTTAATTTGTCAACTTACAGAGGAGAGCATGAGACAAATTCCGACACTGATTGTGTCCAATGTTCTGAATGGGATAGATGCTATTGTGCCATTATGACTCGTCACAAGATTTTCTTCATCCCCAGACGGTGGGGTCACAAGGACTTCATTGTCATCAGTTGGCACCTCTCCTTCTTCACCGTGAATATTCATATTATTTGAAAACGATGACATTATTTTCTAAAAAAAACACCAAATAAGCACAATCAATTCTTCAATAAATCAAACCAGCTCGAAATATTAAAGAAATACTGCATTTGTATTTTATCTACTTTGAAATTTTTCTTAAAATACCAAAAAATTTAATAAACACAACGACGTCGAATATCTTATTCACAAATGTGTATCTGCGTAATTAAATTATTCTTAAAAATGAAAAAATTACCAGTAATTTATTTTAATGCCTTTCTAAAAACCAGACATTTACCTTACCTTGAAACATTTCTAAAAATCATGATATCTGATCTTCACGTGTGTTTTAAAAAATAAAACTATGACGTTAGGTTTGCGTTTTGACAATTGTAGATAGAAATGAGTCTATAGTCCACATTACAATTAACGCACACAAAAATACAAACAAGTACTGCTCACTGTCACTGGCTGAACTTTAACTAACTGTTTGTCGTAGCTGTCAACATTTTTTTGTACGTATAAAATATACGTATTAATGTTGACCATGACCAAATAAATTGTTATCAGTGGAAATACAAATATTCTGTGTAAACCAACTGCGACTCACCGGAAGATCCGTTTATAAGACTTATCAGTACTTTTTTGTGCATTTCAAACTCAAATATTTGTATTTATTTATGTTGTAAGAAATAGCCATGTATTCCTTACCGTATTCTTCCCCAAACTGACCATATCTTTTGATTTTACACTTGACTCCTTGTTGACGTTGTTGACATTGACATTGAGGGGTTGACTGATTAATATAAAGAAACTACAGAGTCACTGAAAAACAGTGACTAATTTCCACCATCCAATAACACTCAATGTGTGAAGTGCGACTGACGGATAAATATTCGCCGTTCTCGTTCGTATTTTGCGTATATCTCGTGTGCACAAAAAATAAGCGCGCAGATTATGCTGAAATAGCTTAAACTCACAGGGTGGTAGTTGGTAGTAGTCTGGTCAAATAATTACGTAATAACCAGTTGATAAAACTGATAATTATTCAGTGACGAAGAAAAATGTACGAGACAATTAATTTCCTTACTTCCTTTTTCTGTTTCTGTCTTTTTTTTTGCTTTCTTCATTCATATTCTGTTCAAGGGCGGAGTTAGCGCGGGTGCAAATGCACCTTAACTTGACGCAAATTCAAAATAATGACAAGATTTCAGTCAAAATTATTAATTTTGGACTAAAATCATCGATATTTTAGTGAAATTTCAATTGAAATACCTAATTAATTGGATTATTTAGTTTATTTGGCAGGAAACACGGAAGTATATCTATGAAAGAGAGCAGCAATGACGGTCGACGGGGCGTGATGAGAATTTTCCGATTTGAAATTGTCACAAAAATGCCATTGTTTTGGTTAAAAATCTGCAAATAAAAACTTAGAAAATGCAATATAGAATTATTGATACCGTAAAATAATTTCAGTACAACACCGGGGATTTTAATTACGAAATCGGTGTCTAAATCAGAAAGCATTCCTTTACATGTTTTCTCCATAAGGGCGCCGAGCGGACGGAGATAATAGGGAAAGTACCCGGGTTCTATTGGATCCCAGGTTTTATTAGAAGTTTTACGGTAAAAATTAAATCTTTGTATCATAATAATTCTTGGAAACTGATTCTTTATTTTGTTTTTGTCAAATCTGTAATGTCAGCAATGCATGTAAAAAATTAAACACCACCCTATTTTACGTACAATATATTTAACTAATCACGGATTTAGTGGGAGGCAGGGGTAATTAGTCTGACAAACAAGATAGTGGTCATTAATATATTATATGACAACCTTATCTCTTATCTCATTATACAACCTAGACAATTTTGCGATCATAAACTTCTAAAATTACGATAAGTTCATTCTAATGATATAACTCTCTCTGGTTGAAACTAGTTTGGCCTACTTATTTGCAGCTTTTAAATGCTTACAGGAAGTTACAAGTTACCCCACTGTGCATCTCTGAACCAAGAACCTGATACTCCAGTAGAAATCATTGAACTGTAACGTCCTTTATAAGTAATTTTTATTGAGTCGAACTGGTGTACATTAAAATGAATTCGTATTTATTAAAACCACCAAATATATTTATATAAAATACAAAATTATAGATTTAATTAAAGCTTTGATTTCAATCTCTCCACGACCATTTTCCACCAATCTGCCCTCTCACAACTATTCGGAGTTTGAAGCATCACATTTTCTAAATGTTTATAAACAAATCCATCTGAATTTCCCAAGACTGAATTTAATATAAAATCAGGTGGTGCAATGGCATCTGCCAAAGCAACCGCATCACAACTCAAATCTGAGCAAATTTGTAGAATGGAATCTCGAATGAGTGTTGCAGGTTTAGAACCTTCAATAGCTCCAGTTTGATAAAGTATTGTCAAATGCTTTTCTAAACTCCATAGTCCATATAAAAGTAATAATTTTGTAAGGACAACACGAATCTGTTCCGGTAAATCTTTACGATTACATAATTGGACCCAAAATTTTTCTAGTAAATAATGTTCTATGAAAACAAGGCTCAATGTTCTAGCTTGATAAACTTGGGAATCATTTCTGGCTTTAAATAGATCTTTTCCACTTTCAACTAAACCACCAAATTTATCACTCGTGGATTGAACTAACCAACAAATTAACCATTTGTATGATTGTAAAATTTTATCTGGACTAATTTTTTCAAAATCTAATTTCAAATTCGGGTCCCATCGTCCCAAGAAACTGAGAGTGTTTAGATGTGTTCTCGTATCTTTCATTTCATGTCTTTTTCTCCACATTGTAATTAACCAGTTGCTCGTTTGTTGCAGTAAAACATTGTTGTCACCTTCGTACGTACAATTTGCATCGTTGTCATTCCGCAGGCGTCCAAATCCAGAGGCTCTTAAGTATCCATGACCTTCCGGAAAAAAAATTCATCCACAATTAAATTATCTACAACATAATTCCAAAGAATGTTGTCTCAAGATGTTCAAAAATGTTGAACGAAAACGCCCGGACAATAATGTCAGAATCGGACGTAAGAATTAAATTGTCGAAACCACAATGTCCAATTGTTTCGCCAAAAGAAATATTAAAAGATGACTGAAAATTTATAATTCGAGACATTCCAAAGTCTCGATATATTTTACTAGTGAAACAAAAATGAATACAAGTTGTGCTTACCACCACAAGCTTCTCGACATTCTTGAATTGCATCACGAGCGACCCAACCAGTAATGGCTTTCCCAGCGGAACTTAAAATATGAATTTCAATCCCCATGATTGCTCTTCTCTCTTCATCTTTGTCTGCTTCATATTGGCTAAGAACGAACATAATGAAGTCTTGGAAGAAGGTGTCACCGAAAAATTTCATCACGTATGTGGCAGCTAAGTATGGAAAAAGTCTCCATTGTTGCATTTGATATTCAATGATCGGTTGCTCCTTCGATGATGTTTCGGAATTTCCAAATTGTCGTCGAACGGCTGAATATCGGATAGCAATTGGAAGAGCGTTACACATATGGGCAACACACATTGGAATTATTCCGCTCCTAGCTGCTGACAAGTTTCCAAGGGATGCTCCTGCAACAAAAAAAGTACAGTTATTTAATTGTTTATAATTCATTTTGAAAAATAAAAGAACTAAATTCGCTGTAAGACAGGGTCAAATATGGCAGTGTTTCTCGTAAAGAGTGGATTCCTTTATTTGGGCTGGAGAGTGTACCCCTAGTAGTGGCACGTAGAAAGAATACTGTGTAAGAAACCTCTTTAAAGCAAACTCAATGTAGTTCCGAGGAATTGAACTCCGGGTGAAAAAGTAGGGGCCAACCCATTCCAATATACTTCAGTCCATTTTAAGTCATTATGATCAGATCAGTACTTAAAATTAAAAACCCCATGAAATAACTGACCATACCGTCGGGCGAATCTAAATTAATATTTCATATTTCACATAGAAATTGAAATAAAGCGAGCATATTTTTTTTTCACCAAAACGTTTATTAGGATCCTTGAATGATGAAATGTATTTTCCATCTTTTGTTACATCTCCGGTTCTGTTCAAAAGACAATCCCTTGGAATTCCATAGTTATCAAACGTCATAGCACTGCAATAGAACAATTCGAAATTTAAAATGTTCCCAAACTTCAAAAAATATAAATATTAATGACTTACCCATTGTCTAGTCCGTTTAACCCTAGCTTAGCACCCATATCAAAAATCGTCACACCAGGGAATGTTAACAAAGTTTTCATATCACGAATGGCGACCTAAAGGATGAAAAAGTGTACAAATGTTTCAGATAATCAAATCAATCGGTAGTAATGACATACATGAATGACATAAAAAAGTGCGATAAAGTTGAGGGGATTGTCTGAGAGCAAGTACGAAAATCTAACTACGGGCCACCTAGCGTTTCTCTAATGCTAAGATTAGGGCAGTATAATATTTCACTGTAATATTCTTCTATATACATAATAAAATAAAATAGTTTGACTTACCACAAATCCGTGCAAACCATGACAATTCCCATCAGAGGTGTAAAGTTGAGCCATCACATATGCGTGTGTCGCAGTTTTGCCTAAAGATACAGTAAAAAATTAAATTAATTTCAATATTTCCGATAAAGTTTTCGCAATGTCGACATTTTCACATGGACCCATTCCTGTGATTTATTTCATACCTGAAATTTGGTAATTCAAACACCAGGAAACTTACCCAGATTCCCTGACCAACATTTGGCTGCTTCAAAATCTGGAGTATTTAGGATGAATTGTTCGCCCTTGGGGTCAAACGTTGCTGTTGTCCTTAAAGCTCTTGTATTTGTCCCATGACTCATTTCGGTCAACGCTACACAACCCGTGATCTCTCCTCTGTAAGCTGCTTCAATGTAATCAAAATGTTTTCCAGTTCCTTGAGCACGAATGGCATTTGTGAAAAAATCCATCAAAATGGATCGTCGAGTCGATAATGACCAATCGTATTGTCCGAGTGCAATTGTTAAACTATTAATCTGAGAATAATGAATTCAAAACTTAATTTAATAATTCAATTTTTACTAAATTAGTAGTATACTTTCTTTTTTCTTACCATAACTGGATCACTCGTTTGTCCATCTTTCTCCGACAGAAAATTATAATCCTGAATTCTCAGTGTTTGTTCCAAAATAACACGTCTTTCATCTTCTAAACTTCGTTCCACCAGGGAATGCACGAACAATGGGTCATTCTCCAAAGTTTTCCAAACTTTATACTGTCAACAAAATTATTCCAAAAATGATTTCACAAATCTTCCTACTGAAAATTATTTTTCTGCACACGCATCCACAATAAATCGTAAAACCTTAAATAATTCTTTTTCTTTAGGGAAATTCAAGGCTTCACGCGGTAATTTTCTCACCAACTACCACTGGTACCTTCCCTAGGCTAAAACTGCAAAAGGAAAGTTACCTAATATCCTCGATCAAATATGTGACGATATTTTGACGCACCTTTTATACGACACAAGTCGAAAATGTGGGAGCTAGATATATTCGATACCTATTTCGGAATATCACCAACCATTCGATTTTAAATACCGAAATTCGACAAATAAATATACTGAAAAAGCGAACTGACCTTAAAACTTAGAATTGGTTCCGGTTCTATGACGAGTGTCATAATTTTCCAGTCAAATGTTGCTTTTTCCCTGTATTCGTCCAATGGACCTTTCGGCATGTCCTTGATGAAATCTAATTCTCCAACCTTCTTCCTCCATTCAATTAATTTATCGCCCTCGTTATCCTCAAAATTAAAATCCATTAGTGTCCAGCAATTTAAAATTCGAATTGTAAACTAAAATAATTTGTGTCAGATACTAAATTCCAACTTCCGTGTCTTTTGAATTCCGTGGCTTTTATTACGAAATAATTTGGTCATCTCTCATTTCCCTTAAGACCGCGGAGCGATTGTGTGAAAATACTCAGTGGCATCCTTCGGATTTCCATTGTTGCTGTTTCGCAATATTTACTTAATTGTTCTGAACGAGCATGTACCAAATATTCGTTCGAACGAATACTAACTAAGGCCGAATATCGTTAAACCCGATATTCGGACAATTTCGTCGAATGTCTGTCGTCCTTACTTCGTACTCCGATTTCTCTTATCTCTTAAATTCGGTTCCTGTTTTAAACAGCGTAGCAGGTTTTTCCCTACTACTTGACGTACCTTCTCCAGGCCAAATGCAATTATGCAATCCAACCACGCCAACTCTATGCAAAATACACTGTACTATTGCGTTACGGCGAATGCAGATTAGTGTGTGTA
The DNA here is from genome assembly GCA_034694305.1 of Protaphorura glebata. NCBI lineage: Eukaryota > Metazoa > Arthropoda > Collembola > Poduromorpha > Onychiuridae > Protaphorura > Protaphorura glebata. Next base: position 7,841 of record JAQFYE010003266.1, read on the forward strand.
ATTTTTATTAAATTTTTATATTTTCATAGTTGTATTGTATGGACAATGTTTGTAATAGCCTGAATTCCCAAAATACACAAACATTAAAGACAAAATAATTATTATACATATATTAGTTAATATCGTTAATTACGACTGGAACTAATTGTAAGATTAAAAAATCTTAATATAATTTGTTTGTATTTTACTTAACCTTTATCAAAACAACGGGACCTTTTCAGGAAATAACATAATCAGTAAAAACCAAGTTTTCTACCAATTCAGTCGATGAAATGTTGGTTTTAGACAAATACAATTTGTATACTATTTCTTATTTAAATCGGGTTCCCCTTAACTGTCTTAGGAAAATAGTTACGAAACGAAACAGTAGTTTTCATCTTCATATAAAAAACAGTTCTTTCCTTTCTGTTTTAAAGAAAAAATTGTTCCATACAAATGAGTCCTTTTCCACTCTTTTTTAGTAAATCACAAGTACTAGTGGCCATTTTTTCATCACTTCTTTGAAATGAAACCGTTGCGGATCGTACTCGTAATGTTTTCTTTTTTTGGTTAAGTTTTAGTTCAATCTTCATCGTAACTTACGGTAAAAATTGAGCCATGAAAAGTACGAACGGATTACGACGTTACTGTCCCCGATAATCATTCGGAAATACTGTTCTACACCAAGTTTACCATCGATAATCCATTTTTTCCAAAAACTGGCCTCCAATTTAACCAAGTGATTGATGATTGAAGCCAATTGGGGAAGATAGTGGACTTGGACTTAAATATAATGTAGATGTCCGTACAGGGTGTACCAAAACATTTGATTCCTTTCAAATCCGGTTATTTTACATTGATCACATTCAAGATGTCGTTCGCAAAGATCTCAAATATGAATTATGATGCGTTAGGTATTAACACGAATTTCGAACACTCTTCACGCTCGCCAGGCATCAGAAACTCCAATTCCTGAACATTCGCGTCTACTTGTCATTAAATTAACTGGCACAATTAATAATTAATTATATGTAGTATGTATTTGTGCAATGCCATAATTCGATTAGGGAAGAAGCAAACGAGACAAAATGACAAGGTGCTGACGAGGAAACTATTTCTCATGTTAATGTCAGATGGAAATCAGTTATATAGCAGGTTTTTCTCCACTGGGTATTCTTTTTTCATTACAAGAAGTATCATCGCTATTCCAGATGGCCAGAAACCAAGGATCTACAAAAAATACCGCGTTTACATTTGCGCGGCAGTACGTCGAGCGTCCACTAATCTATAGATGATATGATGTTTACATTTGAGAAAGATTCTTCGTGAAATGTGGTTGGCATTATGGAAAAATTAGGTTGGAAAATTGTGTCTGTGTCAGACTAAATCTGATGGACAAGATGACAATCCACATTCGAGTTCCTCATCTCAAATATTATTTCCTCTCAAGAATCTGGGCATTTCCAATTTGCAATGCTAACTTTCTAGGAATTGCTGATAGATGAGTAATTGATGTTGTTTCAAATGATATAAATAAGTTCTATTAAAGTACGTTCCTTACCCATGATTATGATTCCTGAAACATGTTTATTCATTTTACATAAAATTTCATAAACATAAACAATTATTTTGTGGCAGTTTGTGAAAGAGCAGTTACTGTCCTCACTCCTCACTACTGATTTTTGACAAAGTCCGAACAAACAAAAAAGTGTAAACACAGTTGGCTATAAACGAAGGTTAATAGACTAAACAGAACAGAACAAAATAGAATTTATGTTGTCTTGATTTGTGGTAAAATCTATAAGTTCCATGAATGACAATACGTTCCACAATTCAAAACAATGTCACAAATTAATTATAATGAAATACCATTAATTCTAAAACCAAAAATTACCGATGACCATTAATTCGAAGTCGGTAACGGTGATACATACATAATAAACACAATTGCCACTTCCTACGACTTTTTCAAATATGCTACGCCATAGTGCCAGTTTATAAGTCGGCTTTCCATGGAACGTGCATTGGAGTTCATGTCTTAGTCGCCGCTACCAGGTAGCACATTTGAAAAAACCGAAAAACGTGCATACAGACACAATTTTTAAAGCGAACTTACGCGTTCAATAGTTAGACCAAATACCAAAATAATATAATCTGTCTTATTGTTAGTTGAAGCGAAAAGAAAAATCTTGAGTTATATTATTGGTGAGGCAAATGCTTATGAACCATGCTGTACACTTCAGTAGCGAAAAAATAAAAATAAATTACCATGCGCTTATTTGACGGGTGTTTCGAAATGGTCGGAAGTTTAGAATTTGTATTTAAATGTGGTTTAATATTTTGTTTTCACAAGGTTTTGTACTGAATGGACTTCTTTTCAATCAGTCAATTCAAATAACGAAATCGTGAGCAATCACAAAATTCAATATTTGAAGGAAAAAATCGAATTTATATTGATTTGAATGAATTTTATCCGGCCGTGCGACTTGACGTCTAATTGAGCCTTCAAATCAGGGATTATCAAAACACATTTCATCTTCCTTACGAAGGCGAAACTACTACGGGTAAAGCTTAAGTTGTAACGATTTTGTTTAGATAATATTCGTCTATTTCATTTCGATCACCCCGACATAATTATGAACGGATGAAATCAACGTCACAACTAAATAAAGCCGGTTTTCCCAAATAATTTTACTCTAATTCCACCCTTATTGATTTCTCCAGATAATTAATATTTTTATCCCCCAAAAAAGGCGAACACAGTCAATTAGAGCAAATGTTGACAAAAGAAAATAAAACTCTAATAAAATAATACCTTTGCATAATCGCATCATGGTCAAGCTGTTTGTGGTGGTTTGAATTGTCCTTGAATACGTATTTATTTCAATAATCACATCATATTGGAAACTGTACATTTTCTTAGACAACTGGAAACCCATTTTGTAAAAGAAGGTCAGACGAATCAAATGTAATATTGGACCTGGCGAGCGCTATAACTGTTAAATAGTTCTTAATATATGTCAATCCTAAAAGATTTTCTCAATTTACCGGATTTGTACTAGAAATGACATTTAATCTAAATTGTAATATATCGTACGGATAATGCAACAAGCATTGAAGGCACAGGAGTTCCGGTTTCAGCCTGACCAGGAAAGTCGTCAGTGCATGAAGGCTCCGGGATTTTCACGAATGCTCTGGACTTTGTACTATGACCTTTCTGACCCTGCAGTCACCTTGAACTGCGGGGCATAGACAGAAGATGCTTAGTAATCAATACTTTGAAACTCCTGGCACTGACATGAGGTATTAGCATGTAAGACCCGATATAATAAAATATATGAGTCACAATAAATATTAAAAATTCGCACACTGGTCTAATTTGCTGTTTGGTAAACCAAAATGATACAAATTTGAACTTAAACTTAATATAACGCATCAAGTGGAATTCTTAAATGGTTTTGCAAAAGATATTTACTACATTTTGAAATAAAAATCGGGGAAGTGCATTCAAAATCAAGTAGAGTAAAAACTGTATGTGTTATATTATATGCAATGAATGTTACTGTGTTGTAAACAGCTCCAAGATATGAGTCACATTTTTCGACGTGCGTATCTCAAGTTTACTGAGTATTCCATACTAACGTACTTTCCTTTTCTCCAGATTTGTACACCAATATATATATATATTCAACATATATTAATATACAGAGGTTTGGAAATTTTAAAAGTGAGAAATATGCGTGAAATACTAAATTAAATATTTACTATAATTGCAATCATTGTGACAACAACAATTGTTGGTGTCACATTGGGCTTAGGTCTCTGTCTCTAGATCTCTAGATCTGGTATGGTACGGGTTTCGATACTCGGACTCGGCATGTAGTACGAGTGTGGTTTTATCCAAACGGTTTCCCACACCTCTAGGTTAAATTCCCAGACCAAATGGGTACTACTCTATGTACATACAAACTATACAAACATAAACATTAAAATTGCAAAACATGAAATTCAATCATAAATTAAATACCCGGACTATAAATGACTCATTAAGTTGAGGCGTCGCGGAGGGAAATAATTTTTAATTGTGACATTGATTTCATTGACATTGAGCTAAGGAGAATTATTGTACTTAGCAATAGTTCAGGTCCGAGCAGAAATTTTACGATTACCTATTGAAAACAAACTCATGAGTCTGCATTGTCAAAGCCATGTGTTAGCAATGTTAAGGCCAGAGGATGTAAGATTAATTGATTTGATATGCTTAATTTGTTCAGTCTCCACTCCTGCAAAGATTCGGATTGATTCTCGCTCTGAGTTATGCTAAATTGACACTTTGTGCTTGTCTTGGGTTATTGGATCATGTATAGAATCTTATGAGGAATAAATGCTCTAGTTAGTCGTTGTAAAGAGTCAAAGACATTTGGTCATTACTTATTCCCTTTGTTCGAATGGTGACTTCTTTGAGTTCAAAATTTAATATTCACCCTAGCGCTATTGAAAGATCAAATCCAGGCTGGCAGGGAAGTGCAAAACCATGCCAATGTCAATTCGGGGGTTGGATCGGTTCCAACAATTTCGGTCCATCTCCAAATTTTCGAAATTTTCAGAACCCTTATTTTCACCCGGTTCGAGGTTTTGCTTTACCTGTCTCTGCAAGCATTACAAGTCTCGAAAATTCCACTAGTTTAAAGGCACAAGTAAAGAAAAAAAAAGATCATTTAGAAAGAGTATAGTTCATAATGACGTAACAAGTCTGAGCGGCCTATGGGAATGAAACAATCCATTTGATGCAAACTCCATCTTCCCATAATTCCCATTATACAATTAAGGCGATATGGATTTGGCATTTGGGTTGAAAGTTTCGAACAATATTCGCTATTTGAATTGCTGTGGAGGTATGAGGACCAAGAGAATTAGATATATTTATATCATTCGAAAAAAATCAAGAGCATTTGTACAATTCATTCTCCCAGCTGATGACCTGTCCAGACTGAGGCGTGAAAATTGTTAAGAATTTATTAAGAAAGCTTATAATGTTGCTATATTCATAACAACCCACACGATAAAGGTAAGTAAACTATGCGTTCCAGAATTAGAAATTAAAATATTTAAAAATTCAACAATTACATAGAAAATAAACCTTATTATTTGGTTTTCAGCCACACAATAAAATATGTTATAAGAGGGATTCACATTTCGAAGAATCTTTTGAGAAGGTAGTTTATTAACAAACCTTAGAATTAACAATTAGAAAGATTATAAATGTAGTCGGATACGAAGTACATGACTTTGTTAGGATTACTCGTCCTCCTACTATTCGTAGCTATCTTTATCGTTCCATACTAAACAATGAGTGAGAGCACGTTTCCAAAAAAGATAATCTCATCTCAACTACTTTAAACATTAACAAACCTTAGAATTAACATTTAAAAATAATTTGAATGTAGTCAGATACGAAGCACATGCCTTTGCTAAGATTACTCGTCCTCCTACCCTGAATCAAAAAGCATGATAAAGGTCTTGTTGGGCAGAATGTATGAAATAGGCGAACATCAAGTTTGAGGTATAAGCTGAACTGCAGACGAAAATCAGAGATGAGGTCAACACCAGAGTTTTGACTAGTCAGGGGAAATGTTAAAACCAAGTCGTGCGTTGAGGTAAGCGCTGGCGATAACACAAGAGTTATGACATTCTTGAAATGCATCAACAAGACCCAAATAATACAGGCCGGTATTTAAGCGCAAGACATGCAAGAAAACTTATAAACGTAAAAAGTGGTCCAGAGGTTTCTTAATCCTTAAGTTTGAAGACGTCGCAGAACAAGATTCCATTACATCATTGCGATAAGGCCTTTACTTATTCTATCAACCGACGGTTCATAATTCAAATATTGCAACCTACGAGGTTAGGATTGCGACGGAACTGAAGTCCTTACTACGAAAAAGACGAAATCCTAAATCAGGGTTATGATCATAACTGAAACCAACAGAGGTCCAAACCGCGGCATGATGAAAGTCAGAGCTACATTGTCACACGTAGAGTTATGCTAGATACACGGAGTTAGGTTACGCGTCCTTGCCTATGCAACTTATGGTTTGAACATTAAATCAACTCCATCTATTATTAAACTTCAAGGATACCGTAAAATTGCACCGGTTTGGCCGGACCACCTGCATCTGGAGCATAAACTACATAAAATCATCTGACGTCCGTGACAAGTCCAATGTCTTCGGTGATTCCATACGGGACCACACTATATATGTACGACACTTGCCCAAAGACAACTAATACGACTCCACTCTAAACCACCCTATACGACCTCAAGATTCCATACAATTTTTACCAGAATTGCAGTACACCAACAACCAAAGAACGAGGAGATGAGATGACATTCGCGATAAAGGGCTTGCTGGAGGAGGATACGAACTGCAACCGAGGCATGAAGTGTATGAAAAGTCTCATCTCGATTCCATGGATCGCATTCATCGAGATAACGTACAAAAATCTTGTTTCCGATATTTAATTGTATATATTTGCCATATAGTTAACTTAAAAAATGTGTGTATATAACATAATGGTATTGAAAGCTATATCTAGTATTCGGTAATTGAATACACACGCAATACATAATATCTTTTGTGAAATGCGGTATATTGGTGATTGTATTCTAAATCTGTAATTTTGGTTCAATTTTCTATATTTGATTCTTTGCATTTCGGGAAATCTTAATCCCCAAGAGGATATTTCTGCGTCTCGTATATGTGATAATTCGAACGATCGGATGATTCTCAGGCATATGGACGCGAAAGTTGGAGTCACATCATCAATTAGTAACAAAAAGTTTAGTAACGAAAAGTTTTAACATGGATAATATTGCATGGCCGTCCGCAAGTTCACGTTATTGCCACTCTAGTGTGTGGGATGTTCAAATAGCAATTCAATTTCTCTGCACTGGGTCGACAGAAGTAGATAATCAAGACGAAGCTGAGCATCGAAGCGAGGTTATCAAGAATCTGTTTAGAAATGGCCAGTGAGAACTCGAAAGAAGAAATGGCACTAATTCAGATCCATATGACAATGAAGACTTGGCTAAAACGCCGATGCGAATACGACTGCTGTTTCGAGTCATGTTTCGACACCGCCGAATGTGACCACAAACGCGACCGCTCCAGATCCTTTTGGATCGACCGAAGTAAATGGATTACAATTACTATACTTATTATTATAAAGAAAATTTATTTAGACAATTTCATTAAGTCTGAAGCAGATACTAATCATCACATCAACTTTGTCGATGTGATGTTTTGTCAGAGTACAAGAGAAATCATACCGGAGAAAGGGTATTCGAGTCGAGTTTAATGTGTTTAAGAACTAACTAAACAGAGTGTACAGGGTTCAATTGTACTTCGAGATTTGTAGCCGCAACAGCAAAGTCCCTTATTTCATATATTTGATGTCGCTGCACGAGTTGCAGTCATCCTTCTTATGTCTAGATACCCGTAATTAATTCTCGGAGCCCGTGGATGTGCTTCCATCGGCAGAATTGAAACTGCTAGTCTAGCGACCGTAGGAGATTAGCCATAACTACGGTGAAATGTACGTGCTATCACAGGGAAGACTCTTCCCTGGTGCTATCATATGTTCTATGTCGGCGTGGGGTGACTCACTAAACTTCAAATTCGTCTAAAGGTCTTCACGAAGAGCAAAACAAGGCCATTTTTCAGGCAGCAATTGAGTTCCACGTAAATACACAATATCCTTGATGTTCAGTTGGACTTTGGGGTGAATGTGGAATAAAAACTTTATCCGGAAAAGTGTCGACATCAAAACCTTGTGGTGTTGATGTCAGGATGAGAGAAAGAGCAAATGGTGTCTTTTAATCACTTCACTCAGAGGATGACGCGGACGATTTAAAAGATGCTGATATGGGACGGTTTC
>JAQFYE010003267.1:0-15753 GCA_034694305.1 Protaphorura glebata
AGTTCTAGCGTCGATGGTCCTGAAAACTCCATCTGCATACCGGAAGGTCCAGGAAGGTCAGATGAGGGTCCAGCTACCGGTCCGTGAGATGATCCAGGGCTGTCTCCTCCAGTTCTAGCGTCAATGGTCCAGAAAACTCCATCTGCATGCCGGAAGATCCAGGAAGTTCAGATGATGATCCTGCTACCGGTCCATGAGGCGGTCCACGGTTGTCTCCTCCTGTGCTAACGTCAATGGTCCTGCGATTCTTGAATCTCCAATCATAGGAAGCTCTGTCCTGTGTAGCGCTGAGGAAGACGACCACCTGATTCCAGTGAAGAGCCCGAAGAAGTTGAAGCAGCAGGAGCACAATTTTATTTGGTAGCGCCCTCAACCTGTGAAACAATCAAAAAATATTAGAAATCTTACTTGAAGATAATGAAAATACATTTTTACCTTTCGGTTGAGGTCCACTCTCCAATTAATTCTGCCATCGCATCGCCGTCTTTCCTCCAGTTCCAGTTTCCAGGTGGTGGCGATCCGAACCCGTTGGCACCAAACATGACGTCAGTTGCGGCTGGAAGACGTTCTGAAATATTTTGAAGGAGAGAGAGCTCGGTAGTTTGATCTTTGTTCTCCAGTTTTCAAAACAAGACTGACACCGAACGTAGGGGAGCACGGCCCTTTTATACTTTTCCAGGAGACCTGGGCAAGGTACCTGAAGTCTCCAGGATCTAATTAAAATCCTTAATCCCCATCCGATTATGCTAATCCAGGACGTGCCACCTGCCATATACTGGACACTATCATATGGCTATAAAGCTACCACCCGTGACAGTCGAAGGGCTCAGAAGGTATACTAATTTACATATTTCCCTTTGTCCCCGCTTCATTAAGTATGCTAATGAGGACGTAGTACCTGCCTTATACTGGACAGGAAGTAACTCATTTGCATAGTATATCTTTCCAGGGTTGGACTGGGCAGGTTTTAGTGGTATACTCTCTATACCCGTGAACAAAGAGAAAGATGGTGGCTATAGTATATGTATATAAGATATAAATATCGAATCCCATTTTCAAATAACGTTTTCATAGTGTGCTCTACATACTAGTCGATATTCCATCTACCCAATACAACTGGAGTTTCGACCCCACCACTATATACTAAGCTGAAATGTGAGTATGGTTTCCTATTTACAGGAATGACCGAATAGAAACCCGGTCGTTCATTTAAAGTCGCTACAACCTATCTGGTGACTCAGTCTTTAATCGGACTCAGACATTTAATTGAAACCTGGCGTTTCTTCGGTCATTTTAATTTACGAGTTCTGACGGACCCACAATTAAATGACAATTTCTGGTAAATTGTAAGTCGATGTGGAAGACTCTCATTTGTGATCGAAATGGGTTAAATACTCGAGGACACTGCGTGGCTTAGGTTTCTCCTCTGGACAAAAAACTGATAGCTAGTTGCGGCTGTACTTCAAATGCCAAATATTTTCATTCTTATTTAAATTATAGGCTGTATAGTATTTTGACCAGTAAACATGACATTCCATCTACTGTGAGTGGATTTTACAGCAATTTGTAAAGCACCCCATGCATGCAATTTATACTGAAAATGCTTACTAATGTTTGAAACTGAACTTAACAATAGAACTTTTCAGTAGTAGCTTTTGTAAACTAACGGACACTCCAGCACCTAGTTTAACATTGGAGACACAGGTTAACATACGGTCGTCCTAATTCTGTAAGCATAGTATACCGTAAACGAGCGATTAGAAGGCTGGGCTCGAATACAAGTCTGAGCTCAAATAGAAGACGGGTAACAGGATAGGTTTACCCATCAGCTCGGTTAGTTCGTATCACCCTTGTCCTCAATTAGCAGCTGGGTCGGGGGGTCGATTTTAATTAGAAGCCCGGGCTATTACTACGTCGTATTGACTGTATGTTATTTCAAGAAAAGAAATATCCAGTCCGTTCGTCCGTTCCATCTAACATTCCAACCATGAACTCTTCGTCCAATTCTTATTATTAGAAAACCCGTGGTTCGAGAACGGAACAGGTGGATCCCTCTAGGAGAGCAAAATTCAAGAGAAGCCCATTTCCGCTTCACCGGAAACACCGGGGTATAGTGAGAGGAGGGACGGTGTGACAGACATACGGAATCCTTAGGCCGTGAATTTGTGGATTTTACTGGTAAAGCATCATCGAATCGTTTACATTTGCGTTTTTTATGCTTGCATGTCTTTGAACTCTTTTCTTCGACATCAACCCTTGTATTATACATTTTGATGTCAAGAGCCAAACTTGGGTACTCATTGTACGACTAATCTTGTCTGCACGTGAACCCGAAATTATTCATTACTCGTGGTCGTGGTTTTGGCAAAACTTGTTATATCCGCATCCATGCTTGCATGCTGCATACAGCATAAACGTCAAAAAACCATAAAATTAAAGTCACGAGAATTCGGAATGCAAAGAGAAATTCGTCTGAATGTTTGCATACATTTATCACTACTGTGGAATATCGCGTGGCTATTATTCCTCAGAAATCAGAATTCTTTTCCCATTTCTTTCGTTTCGATTCATTTTTAAATACGTTGCACGGGATGGATGGAATGTAATGTTTGGTCGATTTTTTCATTGTTCTGGAAAACGAACGTACGTACGTATGTACACTTAACCACCCGCGCAGAAGGTGTAGAATGGTTAGAAAGCATTATACTATTACACGGACACAGGACACACAGTACGATAATATTTGCGTTTGCGTTAGCGATTCACCCATCCGAATCAGAAATCGTCATCACTCTCACACCTGGTCTCTTCGGAAAAATAAATAATTCAAACACAAATAAATCTAAAAGTGGATCAAGATTCAGGATTTCCTATTTATGCACAGTGGGTCATTTTCAGATACACTTAACGATACCGATACTTGCCAATTTTGATACCCTTTCAATGTATTTTTGGTTCTCCTGTATCCCTCGTAGTCCGCAAGGTGTTGTATAATACAGGGAAGGAAACGCATTCTTGTGAGCTATTTGTAATTAACGGTACGCGTGGAACTACGCGAGGTTTATCTCAAGCTAATAAGAAAAAATTCTTAGAAGTTGATATGGCGTGGAAGGAATTTCGCGTCATGAGATGCGCGATTTGTTTGAATATGTAAATTGATTTCAAAGATTTAAGAAGTGTTTTTTAAAATCTTTTACTTTTGGCAACCTTCAAGTTCGGATAAATTGTATGTGATTATGAACCACCCCGTACATGTAAATATCTCGGGGAGACTCTTGAGTGTCTATTATAGACGATTAATCATATCACCGATCACTGGGGCATCCGGTGTGGTGTCGTACCAGTAATGTCAGATTCGAAGTTTTAGGAGGGTTTAGACAATTTGTAAAGGCGTCCATGGTCATGTCTTTGTCTTTGCCTTGTCGTCGTTAGAGAATCCAACCGCGAGTCTGGCCTTCAGTTCCGGAAATAAAAGTTGCCCTCAACAAGATGACACGCTATGGTGTGAAGATAATTTAAAAATGCCTGGCATCTCGCCACGCGTCCGGTGGACCTGAGGTGAAAATGACCTGATGGGGACGCCATCCAAACAATCGATGTCAAACAACGGACGCTATCTCACTGTAAATTACGGTTTGACCGAAATTCTTCCGGAGTAGTGAAGTTGGATGTCCTGAACAGAACGACTTAAAATTTTATTGGTAGACACAATCTAGCTTCGAACGGTTCTTCGGCAAAAGAAACACAGTATACTTTTTAGGACGGGACTAGCGGCTTTGATTAGACTCCGTCTTTAAGTATCTGTACGCATACGATCTCCTGAGCAACTTTTGTGAAGGTTGAAACCAAAAAGCTTAACCGTTTGAGTGGGAGAAATACATGGGCGGAATTCACTTTTTAGATTTTAGAATCCAAAACATTCCCTTGTGAGTTGTATGTAAACCTAAAATCGATAACTTCACGTGGTCCCTTGAAATTAACACCTCGCACGGTTAACGATGAGATATTTTACAAAAGGAGGCAGGATAAGGATAATATCCCCGGGTGATACGTTCCATTAGTGGATGAACGTTTACCATTTACACGACGGACACCGAAGGAAAACCTTGTCATTTCAGTTTTGACTTTCTTGGAGGAAAGCTTCTTTGTCTTATAACCCGGAGAAAGTACACATGAGGGCTGCGTACCCACAGAAGCATTCTTCCTGACATACTGAAAATAAATGCCAAAAATACAGTTTTCGTAATTTGTCTTACTACCTGTACTATAAGTTACGGAGAATTTGTGGAAGTTACATAATATGGCACCTTCCTGAGCGTTTTTCACCGAAGCAGAGGCGATAGGGAATTTTGGGTCAGTTTCTTAATTTTGAAAGTCTAAATACTTTGACAGATGAAAATGAATTATATTGAGAAAGTTGCACATAGTTTTTCGGAAAAATACGTCCCGTCTAAAAAAACTTACAGTTCTATTAAATTTTAATAAGTTCTATTATTTTCAAATAAGTTTAACAAATTCTTGGTTCGTTGACCCGATTGGACATTATCGAGGTGACTCATCTCTAGAGAAGTTACTCTAGTGCCAAATCAACATAGATGATTAAATATATCAAAACCAAATTTTGAGTCACTTCGATGACCTATAATTGGATTTCTCGGAAACCCAGTTTCTCTGATTATATTTCTTCCGGTACATATGGTTAGGATCCATTCTGCCAAGTAATCATTTTCGTTCGGCGACAGACCCAGATGTTGGTTTGGAGTTGACATTTGCATAGAACGACATGATTAATAGTTTTGGAGGTGAAAAGAGAAAATATAATGGAATTGAATGGAATCAATAATGAAAGTCACTTCTTTTCTATGAAACTTTGAATTCGTTTGTTCGTTTTCCTTTTCATTTATTTCTACATGACACACATGGCATGTTCATATTTCTTTACAGAATATAGAGTCTTATAAAATCGTGATGAATAAAAGTTTTTCGTTCGGAGTTCTCATGCACTGCCACTGCCACTTCCACTGAGGTGGATGTCGACAACCTTAGAATTTCGGGTTTCGGATTATTTGTTCCATTTTGAGTCAGTCAGAATGGAGTTGTTGGGGTGTGCGGAGTGGCAGTGATGTCCGTTTTAGAATTACAAAGTAAATATTTTCCTATTCAACCAAGAGGTTGGCTTTTCCATTTTGGATGATGATAGGGTCTGAATTACCGCGAATGACCGATTAGAAGCCCGGGCTTGTATTTATTCCGGTTAATGTCAGAGGTCAACACTTTCTCCAATAAGTCAAAGCAAAATGACTTGATTTGTATTTGACCCTCCGGCTTCAACTTGGAACCGGACTTTTGTTCTGTTATTCACGGTAGTTCTGAATGCTGAAAGAGAAAAATTAATATTTTCCTATCTGATTCAATTAATAAATTAACTTTTCACGAAATTAATAAATAATGGTTAATTTTGAGGGTGAAATCACGCAGGACTGTACATAATTTGAAACATATCTTGTGTATTTGTTAATTTAGGCTGTGGAATGTCAAGTGAAATTCGGAACTCTGTTTTCTACTCAACATTTTATTCACACACTCAACATGAAGGCACTCCGGAGAAATATTCTCATAAGGTACAAGAGCCCAGAGGAATGTTCAGTATGGATACACTCCAACAAGCTCCAAAATGGCCGGTTGAATGCCAAGTAAGTCTTTAAATATTACAACTGACCGAATACATAGACACCGGGGCTTGTATTTGTTCGCTATGGCATTGGATGCGGACTTTCACCACTTTCTCCATAAGGGTGGATGAAGAAAGCGGGAGAAAGAACAAATATAACTATTTTTCCCACGCTTTAATTTGATAGCCGGAGTCATTTACAATTTTATTAGAAATATTTTTGACTTTTTGGATGACGATCGTAAAAATTGGCCACATAAATCTCTCCGCATTCTAATTTTAAAATTATACTCCGCTACCTGGTTAAGTGATCGGTTATTTTTACGAGGGTTGCCATTAAATGTACTCCCATGCAAATTATATTTCATTTGAAAACCGGCCTGAGTTTGATTTTGTTAACAAGGTCTGCAGAAAAATTAGTCGATAACGCGTATGATAATGTCATGGTTTTGTGAAGGTCCTCCCTGAGAAAGTCCGTCATATCGATTCAACACCAGAAAAACCGGAACCGTTTTATTTCTCAAGGAATTCTGAGCCTCAACCGAAACCTGTAGGAGAGGAAATGGGAACTGTCATTTATGACTACCAGCCAAAGCTGTCCGTTGACTACGTAAGCAGTTAATTTTAAATAAATTGTAAATTCGTTGAAAAGTCAGTTAAAACATTAGCACTGAATTTCACGATTTAATCATAAGTTCAAGGTTAAAATTAAATTGAATCATTCAGTGAACTGTGTAGTTCAAATTCGCGTTTGTCAGCTGAACAAATGCTTAGCTTAAATGCATGAATTGATATCAATCAAGTGACTCCCTATAGAGAAGTTGCTCTAGACCCCACATCGTCCCAGACACTCAAATCAAAATATTTAAGGGGAAGTTCTGCGCGGACACTCAGCAGTTGAATAAATTAAGAAATCGATTGTACAAGAGTTGAGCCAGGAGTCCCATTGAATAACGCAGGAATTGAACCCGAGATCTCATCGAATAAGCTTGATATTCACTGCATTTCGCTGTGCTCGCCCCACAAAATTTATTTATTTCTTGAATTTATAGTTTTGCCGTTCTTGCGTGGGTGGAGCAGAAGAGCTCCAAATATTTGACACGGACCAAAATACTCTAAGATTTGAGTCTCGGTTTGAAAGTGGGAATTTAGCTAAAGTCATCAAAGTTACGAATGTCTACTACGAACTCCATCTTCGCCCAGATATGTACACGGACAGATACTCACAGTGGTACTACTTTAGGATTCAGAATACAAAAGAAAATGTTCTCTACAGGTAATTTGTCCTTAAGAAGCAGATAATTGGGCTGTAAAATCTCTCTGCATTTCTAAATCAAAACATCCCTTAGATTTTCAATCGTCAACTTGAACAAACCAGATAGTCTTTACCGGTACGGACTAAAACCTCTCATGTATTCCGAGAAAAATGCTCAGATGAATGAAATTGGATGGATGCGTTGTGGGAAAAATATTTCATACTACAAAAATGATTTGACGTAATGTTAATTATAACGATTGAAATCAATAGACTAGGATCTGTACCTTTTGATGCGAATTACAATCAATTTTACAGGGCGGATGACTATAATTCTTCTTACACTCTCACATTTAACCTCAAGTTTCGCTACAACAACGATACTGTGTTCATTGCTCAATCTTACCCTTACACTTACACCAAACTACAGAATTATCTTCGAGATATTGAGGTAAGTGTAGCTCAAAGCTCAAACTCCAGACCTCTACACATGAAGACAATTATAAAAAATCACACCGCACAAACCTTACAAAAAAAGTAGAATGTTGGATTTGGCTGCATAATTTTTGTTGTAGCCCCTGACATCCTGAACAACTTTTGTTAAGGAGCTATCCCAAAAAGTTCAAACGCGTGGCGGCTAGGAGAGCGTTGTCAATTGCACTTTGACACTTGTTAATTGCGTCATGGATTCGTTTGACGTCACAAAGTGCATTTGGCCAATGCGTCGCTACTATGTTAGAGTTTTCGGGGTTGACGAACTTTCACAAAAGTTGTTCAGGAGGTCAAAGGCTACAGCATATCAAAAAATGCAGTTAAATCCAACAAGTTACGTTTTGCGTAAGGACTATGCAGTGATATTCATTCAATTTTTCGATTCCATTTGTTCTAGCTTGATCATTTCAAGTCTAATTTGTGCCAAAAACGTCTTCTCTGTAAGTCATTGGCCGGGAACAATGTGTACGTGTTGACAATAACTTCACCCGAGGTGGATGAAGAGGATTTGACCACCGTCAAGGTAATTTCTGTTTGCGATCAGTTGATCAGTTATATATGGCTGGACCGTGGTTAAATCCTAGGACTATGTTCCCATAAAGCGTTTAGCTGAATCTTAAAAAACTTTTTCACAATTTTTTCAGCCATTTATTCCAAATTAACGTAAAAATTGAATTGAGTTGACCACCCTGTAGATCTTATTGTTAGACATTCTGGCTGTTTTGTTGAAGGTCATAAAATAAAAAAAGTTTAGATTGGAAACACTTCTCAAATTAGACGCTGAAAAAATGTACTGACTGACACTATAATAAAATGTTTGCAGATGTAAGGATTCATGATATTTCATGAATTCTCTATTTGAATTGATCGTGAACTTCCCTCATAAATTATTCCGATTCCTTTTCACTTATATACCAGCTACATTCTGCATTTTCTTAGAAACCCGTGATCGTGATATCTGCCCGGGTTCATCCGGGTGAAACCCCGGCTTCGTACATGATGGCCGGGATCATTGACTTCATCACAAGTGATTGTTCTCATGCTCAGGTCAGATTCGGAGTCTTTGCCTTTTCAAATGCCGTAGATTGAGAACCAAATGTCATTAGTCATTGGTATGAATACCAAATACAAGCTTCATTTCCGTACTGACAGCCTATAATTTGATTTTTATAATGGCCGAGACCGACGAACAAGTCCTAACAATCTATGGGCTATTTTCGTCCGCTTACTTATTTGTGCGTCTAAACAACGTAGCTTATATGTTACCAATAAAACCCGAAATCCGTTAAAAGTAGTATTGACTTTTCTGGATTTTTTTAATCTGCCGTATAAATCGGTTCTTTCCCGATTTCGGGTTTTAACGGCGACATAGACACACGCTTTTTGTCTGAAGGATATCTGATTTCTAAAGGAACTCCGTGAAAGGTTCATTTTCAAGTTGATACCGATGTTGAACCCGGATGGAGTTATCGTTGGGAACTCCAGGTGCTGTTTATTAGGACAAGACTTGAATCGACAGTACAGAACTGTACTCCGTGAGGCATTTCCTCAGATTTATCACACAAAAGTCCTACTTCGAAGACTGGCTGAAGAAAATGGGATTTTCTTGTACTGTGACCTACATGGACATTCACGGCGAAACAATGTTTTCATTTATGGCTGTGAGAATCGACGGATTCCTGAAAGAAGATTGTCTGAACAAGTCTTCCCTTTGATGTTGCACAAGAATGCTGCGGATAAAGTAATTTCATATCAGTAATTGTAATCGCTTTGAAATCTGTCCAAGGCGGCCGGTCTCAAAGGTTGCTGGTGGTCAAATAATTTATTGCCAAAAAAAATCGTCGTCTAAAATGCATTTCGTTTTATTTTTCAGTTTTCATTTCAAAGTTGCAAATTCAAAATTCAGAAAAGTAAAGAAGGAACCGGCCGTATATTTGTTTGGACACTAGGGGTCGCCAATAGGTAAAATAATTTCTAGCTTGTATGTTTGAATGCTTTGGAATATCACGCTAATAAAAAATCAATCAATCAATCAATGTCGAAGAATTTCTGAGCAAGAATTTTACTATGAAAATCGAAATACACTTTGTATTTTATAAATTAATAGTTACACATTGGAAGTTTCTTTGGGAGGTTCAACTTTGGCATCAAGGCAATACACTCATTTCAATATGGCGGACTTTGAAGGTCTCGGACGCCATTTTTGTGAGACCCTGCTGGACTACTCGGATTTAAGCCCGGCCAAAATTTTAATTCGTGAGAAAATACTGAAGAAATTAATGGAGGGCGGATCCACGGCAGAAGAACCAGTGAATATCCCGATCACAGATTATTCCAGGTTTCGAGTTTATTTATTCCTGTCCCATATACCCCAGCCGAATAACTTGACAGCCATCCTACTAGGGTAAGCTCACACTGTCCAAACATGAAAGTGAAGTAGTGTTTTGCAAAAATTTGGGTTCTGCAGAAATATGCTCGATTCCTGTAGAAATCTTAAAGTTTAAACCATACACGTACCATAATGCTTATTGACGACGGGCTTACCCAGTTAATCAATGTTGTCAAGTCATGTTGATTCTAACTATAATTCACCAGAGACATTTTTCTTGTATTTAGTCTTTCACATAGTGAATCGGACAATGAGACCAGTGACGATAATAGTACGGACGGGAAGTATCCCAAAAGCTCGAATTCTCCCCTAAAACGACAATCATCGATTCGATTCTCAAAATCCTTTCAAAGCAGGGCGAGGCCTGCCAAGACTGGACGTGCGACACTCAGTCTTACGAAAGCTAGCGTGGATATGATCAAAATTGGTCCAGCGGTTGTGCCGGATGATGCGGCCGAAGATTCACTGGAAGTCGAAACAGTTAAGAAACGTCGGAACAATTTTGGACGTTCGCGCACGCGTACAATCGGACTCCCATTGACTGATGGACTTGGTGCAAGTGGACTTACTCAGTCACCTAAGAAATGTAAATCCAGCTTAAAAATAACTTGCGATGAGGCCAAAGCAGATAGTTTTTCCGAAACATCGATTAAAATATGATCTGCCGAGCAGTTCCGTCGAATATTCTCGAACATAATATGTAATTCTGTATTCGGATTATGGCTGATAATTTTTTTTGATACTCCACTTCTGTTCAAACTCTGGTATTCGTTTGCAGACACGAAACTCCTATTTGACGATCCATTTAACCCACCCGGTTTACGAAACCAGATGCGGATTGATGATGCAGATTTTGGCGGATTATCCCAAACTGAAGATGAATGCGATCAGACTGATTCGGATTTTAAGAACGAGAAATTCTTAGCGTCAGCCGTATCAAAATCTTCGGACGTTTTGATCAAGGAAATGTCATCACTGAGATTATCACTGCATACCAAAAGGTAAGGTGCAAGTGGAAACATGGAAGACTGTAAGCCGAAATTAACTTTAACAAAAACCTTCTGTCAAACACAAAACCAAATTGTTGAAATATAATTGTCCTTGCGGAATTTGTAGGTTGACAGCACCGGAAATAGACGGAAACAAGGCAAAACTTGGAAACACTAAAATCATGCCGCTGAATGTATCTGACACCCCCCAGATAATTGTAACTGCTGAGCGTCGTAAGAGTTTGGGTGGTCTCAGACTTAAAACAAACAGAGATGAAAAATTAAACCATTCAAGGAGCCAAGAAGATTTTCGCGAGGAAGGGCGCAGTCCTGGCTCAAGTACAAGTCGAATTTCTCGAACCGTTTCGACGACCACTATTACGAAAATTCAACCGAGTTCGAATGTGCTAACACTGCCAGTTCCACAATTTCGTCGAGTTTCTTGGGCAGGAGGTGGAGTCAGCCCTAGTGCGTCCGTAAATACCGAAACATCAACCCATAGTGTCGGAATCTCAGGGCGGTCATCAATTTCAAAAAAGAAATCTCTCCGGAAATCCAAATCCCTCGGCGACGCCAAGCCGGAAATGTTGCCGAAATCGAATTCTCAAACAAAGGGTGCTGCAGTTGGAAAGGACGCTTTTGCATTTTACAGCGGCTCAACTACCGGGAAGAAAGTGAAGAAACAGCTTTCAAAGATAAAACGCCATAGGTCAAAAATTAAGCCATCTTGATGTTACATAGGATCTAAAACGTCAATTATTTAGGAAATAGTTTAATTAATTAGTAAATACAAGTTTGCATTTCTCAATATTAATGCGTTACATAAACCGGAAAACGGAATGTCCTAGTAACCAAGGTTGTGTACTTCCGATGTTTATACGCTCGGGAACGTCCAAATTTTGAAATTCAATAAAACCTTCGCTTGTTTTATTACGGACTCGACTAATTCTTTCTGTTCAAGTTTGAGTAGGAAGGTCAACGAGTGTTGTTCTCGTAAGAAGCAGCAGGCATTTCGGAATTTCATAAATATACTAGTTAAAAATATATTCGGCTGCTGCCCCTTGCATTTGAATTGGATCGACGTCCGTATTGCGGTCACAATTATGAAATCGGTAAAATACAATAAATTATTTACAAAATCCTGGGAATTCTCTTTTAAAAACATTTACTTGATAGTCGAGAGTCCATCGTGGGAAAATATACCAAGAGGCGCCAAAGGAGGATCAAGGGACTTATCAAAAGCCGCCACCAAGTCCAAATAAAAAGGCTAGGGCCCAGAAGTCCATCTATTCACAGAATGATACACTTGAGGCCGCGGCCGCATACACATCTCTGGCCGTTTCTGGGAAGAAAAGTGGCGGAATCCTGAACCGCGTCGGGCCAACCACCGCCGCCTCTGACATCATTAATTTGGTGACATCCGAGCATCAGCTGGTAACGAGCCCGTCAATTTTGTGACGCCTTCTAGTATTCTGAATTTCGTCATCAAGTACTTCGATTTTCGTGACGTCATGTATTACGCCACCTAGCCTTTTGATTATTTTGGGCCGTCCAGTATTTACATATAGGTTGACTCGTATTAGGCGCCCTCCAGACAGCATTTTGGTTATACATGACGATAGTCGTAAATCTGCACTGTATTTTTGATTTTACATGACTCAGGTCGTAGTCGTGAATAAGTACTGTAAAGATTCTAAAGAAAGTACTATAACGCTAGTATCGCTTCTACTGTGTACTATATCGTAATAAAATTAATTTTAGGAGTCTCCGTCATCTAATCAAAGACCGAAGACACCGAGGGCGATTCCATTCAGTGTGGGCTATATTCCGCCAAATGTTCGAGGTGTACCTCCGAATCGCAATGTTCTTCGTAATAAACCCGGGACGGCGAATTTGTCCATTCAACACCTCGAGGATTCGAACGGTGTAGCAGCAGAAACTTATCAGAAGCTTTTTCAATACGCTGCCAATGCTTCTGCGGCGTCGGATGCTTCAAACGTTCAACAGAAGGATAACCCAAGGAGACCCAACACTCCGGAAGATGGCGCCACCTCTTCTCGTCGTCAGAAGCAAAAACCAAAAGTAAAGTTTCGGATAATGGCTCTAAAATATTTTTATACGCGATTGTGAATATTAAATGACATTACTCCATAATGGGCTATGTCAACAAAGGTCAATGTAGGGTTTAGTGATAAATAAGCAAAGAGGGGTTGACCAATGTCATCAGGTGACCCTACCTTGAACTAATATGCCGACCTACGGGGGATCCAATACGTATTGCCCCGAGTTTCGCCGTTACAAATGTTTTTGGGAGTTAAAATTTCAGCCCTATCACTTTGGATGTATATCTTTATAGTTAACGGCCGTGGACCCTTAACTCTAAAATTGTTTAGAATAATTTCTCTTCAAATTCAGGGAAATAAAAAACCGTTTACTGCTGTCGCCGCTAAGAAGGAGCCCGAATATGTGGAAGCCCCAAACAATTTTACTGCCCGAATCCATGTTTCCAAAAGTGAGTGCACCATGAATCCATTGAAAGCCAGCCAGATTTGCCAGATGCTACACGCAAATGTAAATCAAAACAATAAGAATTAATTCAATTACCGAATTTACCGAATTAGAAAGCTCGCCAAAAATTGCAAGGACCCGCGTGTCCAGTTTTGGACTCAATTTAACGTTATAAATATTTCCCAAAACCTGCGGACTGAAGTACAGTCGTTCTAGTTCGGTAAATACGGTATTAATAGTTTCTGTAATGCCGTCAATTATCATTTCGAAAATTTGTCCAGCCAACCAATGACATTCGGAATTTCCCAGAATGGTTGGTTATGGCGGCCAAGAGAGACGGAGTATTGGAGAAGCTAACCAGTTCCGCAGACTCGATTTCAACTCTTCTGTCGTCAAAGTCGGGGACAAAAATTGGGCCGAACGAGAATCCCATAATTATCAAAACGGTCCGAATGACCACTCCGCAAACTTCTAGTCGAGTCTCATTAATGTCCCGTCAAAAACCGAATATTCCGATCAGCCCAAACAAATCCACCAGTTCCGTGATTATCGGAACTCCATCTCGGTCAGTGTCTCAAGTCAATCTAAAGAAAACACCTTCAGTAACCGGAAAACAGCAACAACCGCTTACGACACAGAGATCACAAACACAAATCGGAACAACAATTTCTTCCCGTTCTAAAACTAAGCCAAATGTTCGGAAACCGGTACAAAAGAAAATTGATGGGAAGGCGTTTGATGGTCCTGGGGTTTCAAGGGCGATTCGTTCTGCTGTCACGGCGATTAAGGAAACACCAGCACCTCAGCGAATGAAAAGAATCCCAGAGATTCCGGTTAAGGTCAAGTCACCAGCTGCATCTGATGACAGTCTTAAAGACAAAGACAGCGCCAGTGTCATGAGGTCGAAGTCTAAAAAACCCCTCAAGGCTAAAGGGAAGAAAGGCGGAAAGAAGTCTGTGAACAAGTCGAATACGCCGACTAGTGAGTTTCTTGGGTAATTACGAAATATCTATGTATTACTTTGTGAGGACTTTCGATTTCGATTTCTTAAAATAACACCGAATTTTATTTTCGAATTTAGTTCACAACATCAAATGGTTGACCACCAACTACGAAACTTGTGTGAACGCCAGAAGGCTCTTGAAAGAGAAGTTTTTATCTTGTTTGAGAGCTTAAATAATGTTTTCTGCTCCGATGGGAAAAAGTCCACTCCTGAGACAAAATGCTGTAAGTTTATATAAATTGCGAATTTGGCTTTGATTGTCTTACATTTACAGGGTGTCCCATAAAGTTGATGTTCAAACGAATTTCCTTAGAATGGTATTTGACAACGCTTCGATAAGTTGGACCTCCCTGCTACTATGAATGGAACGACATGGAACGATCATTTAATTGCTATTCTTAATTTTTTATTTTAGGTTGCAGTTCGGAAACTCAGGAAAAGATGAAGTCCCTCATTCAAAAACAGAAAGAAGTCATCCAATTACAAATTGACTTGAGGAAACGGTAATATATTCCATAAATTAGACAATGTCATGATATTTTATATTCGGATTTAGATATTGTACGGAATGATTGATTTTCTACAGATATGGATTTAATCAAATTGGTTCAACCTTCCACGGCCCGAATGAACCACTTTTGAATGGTGAGTATTTGCATAATTCTCTTTTATTCGGCTATGATTACATTCCCGAATCACAATAGCTCCGAATATTGACAACAGTTTACTTTGAAACTCGAACTTAAACACCTGAAGTAGCCAGTGAAAGCGGACTTTCACCAGGTGAAAGTAGTAAGAAGTTGACGAAATGTAGTTACGACGCAAGGAAGTAAAATCGGAATCGGAATTGTCAGTGATTTCATTTTATAACGATTGCATGGTCAGGCTAATGCACCAACCAAAAGAACCTTACCCCTCGCGTGATACTTTCTGGGACTGAATTTGGTATTGTATCTCCGTACCAGAGACCAATTCGAGGATCTCCATCGTCATTCAGTGCATGCATATGGTGCGTGCGACAATTTTCTAATCAAAGGAAGGATTCAATAATACCGTCCGATTTTCCATAAAAGAGTTTTCTGTTCTAGAGAATAAAGAAATCTCGTTAGAATTTCCTTTTCCTTTAATGTGTACTAAACAAATACGAGACACGCACGACTAATTTTGTGCCCTTCCCATAAATACGCAAACTTCGGATGCGTAGACAGACACAGATGTAAATTCTCACATAAAACATTTTCAATCAGTTCCTTAAGTTCTATTTCTGTGGACGAATCGAGGCGAATCTTGAATGTCACTAAACACGCAGATCGCACGGGCAAGGTGACGATCCTATGTTACTTACTGAGAATTGGGTCAATTGAAGCTATCAACATCCATAAATTATTCACTGTATACGCCAAAACATCTGTCCATTTATAAACTTTCGTATACAAATTACAATAA
>JAQFYE010003268.1:0-15753 GCA_034694305.1 Protaphorura glebata
ACAGTCAATGAGCATACTTGTATGTGTGACTGCGTTGAAATATCACTCTAATGAAAAAACAAACAAACAAACAAATAGTCGTCAAACAAAATTAAATTGAAGCCGTGTAATAATAATTAAAAACAGACAGAACTCATAAACAATAACAGGTTTGGTCCCCAGGATCGATAGTTTCAATAGTGCTTTCTTTCTTTCTTTTACAAATACTGCCGCGATTCATTTGTTCAAGTCAGATTGCATGCAACTAGATTCTATTATCAATCATCAAACTGTACTTCAAGTCTACACTGTAATTTTTATTGATACAAAAACAAAATTTCACGAAACGCAATTCAGTGCAAGATGTCAGCAATAATGTGTACAGGCATTCAGGAAATTGAATTGATAAAGAAGTTGAATTTAAATATTTAATGTGGTAAATATTTTTTAAATTGGCCACCCTGCCATGGGTGCATTTAATGATAATTTAACAAAGTACAATTTCCTACATGCCCATTAATACGCCACCTCAGATTTGAAAATATAATTTAAATCTTATAGAATATTTTGGTAGTTATATTTCGGAAGGTGTTCTGTGTGGTAATTCGGTGTAGGACAGTCCACTGATAGTTAGAAATACGTAAGAATTTGTGTATTGTAATGAATGAGCTGATCAAAACGATTGGACTATGAGTTATGTATATTTGCATTATCATTTTAGAACATATTCGGGTGAAGTATTTACACGTGGGGAATATTTTAAAATGTCATTGCAAACAAAGTGAAAAGAAAAGTGGGACACAAGGTTGGATGTTCTAGCGAACTCGGAAACTAATTTCGATTCACCTCAGACTTATATTATTTTCAATTCGGATATTAAAATTCGGATATTAAACTTCGGACTATCAAACCTTGTTTTCGACATTTGGCATAGCAAATTACTTGAATTCATAACCTGATTAGAAATTTAGACCATTTGAATACATTAAACACTTTAAATCTTCGTCGACTAATTTCACAATCAATTACTAAACTATTACGTTACGTATAAATAGACGTCATGACAAATTAATTATTTTACTTTAATTCCTGCATTTTATTTGTAATTTGTACGTACACAATCAATGAACTAAAAATGGCATTTGTCAATTCAGTGTTTACTAGGAATGTCATTGGTTGTGTCGCAGAAAAGCGAGTGAAGCGAAGCACTTCCATCCCATCTTTCAAAAAGGAAACTCCACTTCTGATTTCTTTTTTCCAAACACAGTTTCCGACGGTTAAATCATATTGTAAAATAAACCGCAAAAAATATTTCAGGAATCTTCAAATCGTGACGTTTGTATTTCAAACCTTACACGGTATAACTTTGCGCGGATATCATTAAATATTCCAGATTAGCAAGTCTATTGCAGCATGATGGTATGGTTGGCCCATTCTGTCTGGCTGTGCTGGGGTTCGATTCCTCGGACTTGCACTCCCGGTGGTTGCTTTAAAGAGGTTTTTTCCACTGGTATTTCCTACTACTAGAAGGTACCTACGTTGTACGTCTCTAGGCCAAATGGGAAGCAACCCAAAAATACGTTTGATTCGGCCTCACCGGCAATGTCAATTAATGGGGGCTGTGGTGGGTTCTACACACGTCAAAACACATTATATATTTAATAAAAAAAAATTAATGGGGTGTATTTTTTTTTAAATATTCCAGATTTGCAGTCATCTCATCTTCCTTCTCAGTAGATGTCTAAAATATAGTCAATGCTTTATACACACCGAGGGGTACCTCCCATGAAAAGTTTAGCCAGATTGGCACATTAGTTCCAGAGAAAAGCACTGGACAAGAAAGTGTTTACAGGACTATGGAAGAGATGCAAACGGATTTCTGACCACCTAGTGGAACAGAAAAGCTTTGCTGCGCTTCGCTTGCTTAAATACATCAACTTTAAGTGCACAGAGACATTGTAATTGTCAGTCGACAGGCTATCTCTCCTAGTAATCGGAGGTTGCAGTACATAAAACTGCATTTTAGCCTCGTCCGTATTGTTTGCCCGTAATAGTAAATATTGGATCACCATTACCCTACGACGGAACTGAATCTTCCAATGCCACATAATTCGTCTCTTATAAAAATGAAACCTGTTGATCGGAGCAGGGAAAACAGAGGTAATTTTCAATTAACTTGGATTATTCTAGTAAATGCTGCGGTTTTAATTCTATCAACTCGCCTTACAGAGATCACCAGCTAATAATGGAAAAATCGCTTAATTCAATTAGAAACTGAAATTGTATTCTACGGCTAACTAGCCAACAGGTGTAAAAAGTGTTATTCAAATTAATGCCCGTACTTCATGTTTAAATCTAATCAGGCCAGATCATTGCAATTAAAAGTCAATGTCTCAATCCTATGTTGTTCTATAGTGATAAGGCACCACCAAGTAAGGCCAATATAGTCACATAACAGAGGACCTTAAGAACATTTAGTTGCAAGATATCGGACAAGTGTTAAAAGTATTTACGTTGACACCAGTTATTTCCACTCTTGAATAACATCGTTGTAATATGATGATGATGTTTGGTACGGCGATTACCGCAACTAACAGGAGACATGGTTAAATACCGAATCAATCACTTTCGCCAATGCAATATATAATAGGTTTATTTCATAATTTATTCAACCCCCCCCCCCCTCGGATAAATTGACACTCGCAACTAGAAAGGTGAAAATCATATTCACAGCTACATTCTGTGCAACAAAGGTTCTCCCGCCATATCTCTTCTATATGTTAACAATTTGTTCAAAGTTACGCAAAGAATTGGTGTTCGAAGCCTTTCCGAAACGGTCAAAGGTATCCAATTCTCCACTTTCTCAGTCTTCCGGGTCCACTTCCAACCCACTAATCTAACTACTCGTGAGACCCATTTGGAACATTCGATATAGACGGATATCGACGTCTGAATCTACTGAGCTCCCAGGGTTACCTGGTACAGATTGAGTGAAGAGATTTGAATTATAAGAATGCATGATTATAGATATTCTATAGCATAAATATGCAGAAAATAAATAGTCAATCCAGTTTTCACCAGACAGGCGGGCGGCGAGCAAAGAAAGCCTGAAAAGCAATCTTGATTTCATCAAACTGCCTCGATTTTCTCTGGCAAGAGATTGATAGTTTAGCTTGATCCAAGTCCAATTTTCTTAATTCCATTGACATCTCCAAAATGGGTTCTATTCAAGCTACTTCCAAATTTGTTCAAAGACGTTCCTATGGTTCTGCCACCGAAAGTTGAGTAATCAATCATGAATTAAAATCAAATGCGCTTCGCAGTTTTTTATTTCGCTATCTCGTTTTGGAACGGCGAAGAGTGGATATGATTTAACTCGTAATTTTTGAACTTTCATGGGCGACATTAAGAACATATTGACGAAATTTTAGAAGATGTGAGAAGAGAGAGTACTTCATTTCTACAGACTAATTTTTTACCGAAACCCATCGACAGGATGCCAACAGATTAAGAAAATTAGATGCCCATTCGAGGTCCTGGTACACAAGTCAGATCTTATGAGAATTTTGAACAACTTGTCAATTTTGTCTGACAACAAAGATTAGAAACTAATTCTGTTTAGAACATATTAATACAGAAAGGAAATAAAAGGATTGACGCCGATCTAAACTTCGACTATCGCCAAAACTTACTCGCCAGTGGCGGCCCTAGGATATTTTGCCACTTGGGAGAGGTCCGACGACCGCCGCAAAAGGCGGTACCCGCGGAGCGGCCGCTGGAAGCGAGAAATTTTTTCCAAATAAATTAACATTAGGAACTGAAAAGTGTACTGGTATGAACGTGCTACTACGGAATGACATTTATTACCTATTTCTGTTTACTATAATATTCTTGACATGAGTAACGTTAAGAGGCAGTGAAGACCGTTTTGACCAAACTTTTTCGGTGTCTCAGGAACGGTGAAAGTTTGGTCAAAACTTTAAATTGACCGGCATGTACGGTCAAATGTCAACAACCAAAAAACAAATTGTGAAATACATGGGAGACAAGGGGAAAGTGCAGAATTTTTTTTTCGGAAGCCAAAATATAGAATTGGAAACAAAATTTTGACCAGCGGTGACAATCATTCTAGAAGGAGGTTAGTTCACAAAGGGCAACTTATTGAAATTCTGAAAAAATTCAAACGTTGAGTATTTTAAAATCTAACTTGAATTTGTTCATTAATGCAACTACTTCAGAATTTCCGTTTTCGAAAAAAATTAATATTATTTTTTTAGTCCATATTTCGGACAGTTTTTAAATAAGTTGAACTCAGGATTTGGTTGAGGTGTCCAAAACACAAATCACATTCACTCCATGGTTTTTACTTTTCCAGAAATTGGCTGCCAAAAAACTCAACACTGCGTCTTACCTAATTCCAATTGAAGGCCACTGTCGAAAGACAAATGCTCTAAATGAATTGCAATAATAATTCCGTGGATGAATTTAACAACTTAAAAGCAACTAGGGAACGTCATTCTGTCTCCTTCGATATATTAGTAATTAGTGCCATTCGGAATTGGAACTGACATTCCTTGCTAATACATTGTAGTCATGAGTGTTATTTTAGTATACCATGCGTTTGATTTTTGTTTCCGCTGGAAATGGCACTGTAATTCGGACCGCGAGGATACATAATACATACACCTTTCGCGCATCGAAATCGAACAAATATAGCCTGCTCCAGTAATCTGACATCGTGCTCTCGTTAGTAAACTACGAATTCAATGATTAAAATATGAAAACGAATAAATGATATCTTTCTCTCGAAAATAATTTTGTTTCGGCTAAAACTAGACCCCATGTAAATTTGGTCAGAGTTTATTATATGAAAAGAATGGTGTGAATTTCTGCGCGCAATTTCTGCCGCCCAAGAAGTATACATGCATAAGGTCCAGACATTCGTTTGACCGCAGTTTTGATTGTATCTCAGGGAACGACCACGATTTGATATCCCGGAGAAATTACTGGCACGCGCTACTTCCAGGAGTGATTTGGCTGTGTTTACCTGGACCTTTAAAGGTACCACTACCACTAGCAAATGATTCAAGTAGATAAAATCGTTTTTAACGTGATTCTACGCAGAATATTTACTGTGTTGGTTTCCAATTCATTTGGTGTTAGTCCAAAAGATTGAATAATTTACAACATGAATGACATGGCAGTTTCAATACAAATCACTGCACTCGTGCTATTGTACTTGAACTCTTTTGTCAACCCCGTCATGTATTATATTTGTGTTTCACAGAAAAATAAATTCAGAATCCAGAGACATTGGGTCCTGCAAATTATGTTTTCTAAAGTTGTTCGGTTTTAACATAATCTTGAAAGTTTGAAATGTCCGAGCGAGATTATCTAATCCACTATATATTTTAGACGCACCCTGAAACCTGTAAGGTGACACCATTTTCGGCACTCGATTTTGCCAATATTAATGTACAGACAAATAACCGAATGTCAACTTTTTCTAGACGATTTGCAAACAAATGTCGAGAATATGCTCACACACTCATAAGGAGTAGCTCTTTTTTTCTCCACATGCAGATTGGCATGTCAGATCAAAATTACGCCCGTCGCACCGATATAAAGAAATGATAAATAACTCCCAGGACCATTACGTTAGAATGGACAACCAGATTATGTTAAATCGAATACCTGAAATTATTCTATTTTCAGTTTTATGCGCCCGCCCGACCAGGATTATTTTCTATTTCATGTTTCAGACCGTGAGTGAGTAAGATGGAATTTAAAAAAATAATAGTTACGTTAGAACTATTGACGTAAGCCTTTCTCAGATTTTCCGAGCGGAGATTCGGACACAAATTTCTCAACGTAAACAAAAGCCAATCATGGAAGTGTAGAATATCATTAAGACGACTGAAATTACGATAATCTTGATATACCAATAGATAATAAATTGTAAGCGTCCGATAAATCGTTGCGGAGAGTGTCGAATTACAATAAATGTGTACTCTTAAATCTTATACAGCACACATACAAACATCTAACTTCTTAAAACAATTACTTACTGGAATTATAATTTTAAATAAATTCGGCGGATAACTGTACAGGTTCCGGACGGCAGCAGGTAAAGTTAATTTGTGTGAATCGCATTTCCGTTGTCACCAGTTATTCCCATTCTTGAATAACATCGCCCTATATAATCTATGTATGTACGCCCTAGCTTGACAACGGCTCTCTCACTATATCTCTGTATTCATTTTTTAAAGTTAGAAACAGAATTGGCGTTGTGAGTATTCTTAGAAACAAATTGCTGCCAAAGTGTACTGGTCAAGATGTACTTATTTCTGTTCATCCAATTAAAGTAACTAATTCTCAAAACATTTTAGCTATACGTTGAGTTTCACATATGACATTGGAATCTCCGGTTGAATTGGAATTCCTAATGATTAGTGGTTCAGATTGAAAATAGCGTACGTCGCTATAAATGATACATAGACGTACTATCAATTAAATAATACGGGGCTCTAAAACTTACAAAATTGTCATGCTAACTCTCTCAATAGCACAACAGTGCATTATTTGAACTTTTAAAAGTTAACCTTAGCATAAGCTCAATTTTATTTAGACCAGATTTACATTCCAGAATTAACAACGTCAAGACAGAATCCTTGAGGATGCCATGAAACGATAGATTCAACTATTATCTCCTCTACTACATCATAGAGTAAGGAATATCGATGACTTCTCATCTCCCTTGGCGTAGCGTTCTCTGGTCAATGCTAATACATACAATTTCATATTCCAATTACGGTTTTATATTTGAATCAACGAAGAACTCAACTCAACAGATATGACCCTGCCAGAATGATTTACACACTTCTGTTTACTCTAGTATTCTTGACCATAGTAACAACTGATCGCAATTGAAAGCGACTTTCAAAAGTCGAATATTCTAATGAAGTACAATATTAATCTCAGCGCGACGGATATCAATTAAACCATTTGAATGCAACTTCAGAATATCACTCCATCCCTTTCGATATATGACCACTGCAATTGACACTCCTTGGTAAGACATTGTAAACATGAGTGTTATTTTCGTGCTTCAACAAAATATTATCTGCCCCAGTCCGATATCTTTCTTGTCAGTAGTCAGTAATCAACGAATTCAGTGATTGTGTTCTATAGAAGGAAGGGTCTAATATTTAGTTGCTAAGAACTTGTTTCATTTTAAGAAGATAGTGCTACAAAAGTAGAAGAAAATATTAGTTAAACATTCCAATTCCTGAAGCTCAAAGATAATTTTAAGTTCGCCAGGACTAGACACATAATTCTAAATGGATCTCGCGTCAACTGGGTTCGATTACGAATTTATATGTTGGGACAAAGTAAGGTGACGCACTTTTTCCCGGTGGTGATTCGGTTCTTTTTTTTTGCTTACGGAAGGTACCCATACCAATTGCATCAGAGGAAAGCGTTTTTAACTTACCTACGGCATCACTGCAAAAATTGAGCCTAAACATAACAAACATTTTACGTTTTGAGCTAATTAGATTGATCCTAGCGTTAAGCTTGCATTACTCAGAAAGTAAACAAACTGAACGAAAATTCAGAAATTAAATTAGAAATACCGACATGGTATTTATGCTTTCAATTCGTTTCAGGCAGGTCTCTCTTGAAATACGAGCAGTGAAAATTAACTTTTATTAAGTTTCTCTTAATTAAATTTGAAATAATAATTCAATCAAACTGCTAAGTTTGCAACTTAATTTAATTTAATGGCGGTACTTCATAAACAATTAGTGCTAGAAACCAATGTTTACATCATATGTTGATCCAGGGTGGTAAACTACCAACATAACCGATGACAAAGATTTTTATATTGCGAGAGATCGGACAAGTGTGAATAGAGAGATTGTTCGCGTATGAATTCTTTAAAATTTCATTGCTGTCGACTAGACAGTACATTCAACTACAAAAAAAGAGACACTAGCATGGATTCATGGATTGCAATATCGCAATAATGCTTTTGTGACCACCTTCATTGTAAAACCGTTGTTTCTTTCTCCCGTACATTTTATTTACCAGTATACTAATGTTCACATTAGTAACTGGTATCAACATTTAGCCTTTTTGGGCTAATTAAATTGACCCCATTCTGAAAGTAACAAGCTAAATGGATTCAGCATCCAAATTAGAAATACCGACTTTATATTTATGCTTTCAATCCGCTTCCAACAGATAAACCTAGGCATACAGAATCAACTAACTAATGCAATAGTTTGACTTAATTGAATTCCAAACAAAAATTTAATTCAACGGCTAAGCTTGCAACTTGGATAAAAATTGTTATTCGAATTATTGTCAGCACTTCATGTTGAAATGAACTCAAGTCAAACCATAAAGTCAATATTTTAATCTTAAGTGCAATTCTAGAGTGGTAAACAACCACTAAGCGGTACAAATATGTTCACATAAGAGTGAACAATAAGTTTAACATTGCGCGAGATGAGACAAGTTTGAAAAGACAGATTCTAAGTGTGCGAATTATTTATAACTTATTTGCTGACAACCATACAGTACAATCAAATACGTATAAGTTAAGTGAGACGCCAGCATGGATTCCAATGTCACAATCAAGCCATAAACATGTTTCATTTCAAGAAGAATGTGCAACAAAAGAAGACAAAACTAAATTAAACGTTCAAATTCCTCAAGCTCGAAGATAATTAAGAGTTCGCCAAATATGGCCAGTTTCATCCGGTAGTGATTTAGTTCATTTTCTTTTTGCCTACGGAAGGTACCCCTACCATTAGCAAAAATTCCGTCGGAGGAAAGCGTCTTGAAAAGACGCAGCATCACACCGCCATACATTCAACTTTCAAAATACATATTGGGATCGTCAGATTGAGTCATAGTCAGCATCCAAATTAGAAATGCCGACCTGTTATTTATGTTTTAAATTATTTTAATTCACTTCAAGCTCTTCCTAAAATGCACTCCAATGTCCACCCAACTTAGTAAAATGTTTATTTAATTGAACTCTATATTAAAATTGGATTCAACGGCTAAGCTTCCAACTTGTACAAAAATTATTGTTTAATTTAATGGCGGTACTTCAGGTTGAAATCAAATCACATCAAATCGTTAGAATTAAAAGGTAAAATTTTAATCTTAAGTGTTAATCTTTGTTCAAATTAAACTCCGAAGTCCACAGCCAGGACCTGGACACACGGTCCGCTTCAAAATAACATCGAAGTCTTTCTCCAACCTCGGAATCCGTGTTTATGTAGCGCCGCACTTAAGGACTACGTCTAGTTCTAACCAATCTAACAGCTACAATATGTACAATTTAGCGTGAAATTGTAGATTTTTTGTTTATAATGTTACCCGTCTCTAAACAATATCCAATATGTTCGATTTTGTTTTTATTTTTCGGTGATTTGTGTATTGTTGGTTCTTATAAATTCTTTTTAAAATTGCTTAATGGTTCTACTCAAGTTATAACATAATGACCAGTCCTGTGTAGTGGCCCACTACACAGGACTGGTTGAATGTTGACATTTCCAGAAAAGTTTTGTTCTTCGCAGACCAAACAATTCATTCATCATTACCCTGAGAATAAAATAAAATAAATCACAACCATTTTCACACTTCTTTAATTTTTTTATTTAAAATATATTCATTGCACAGAAAACGGGTTTGACTACACAAAACTTGTTAATTGTCAATTAAATGCAACTGAACTCTAGCGCATTCTCGAAGAAATGTGGGATTGTTATGCAATCGACTACTTCGTGGTGAATTTGAATTATAAGGCAAAATTTTGGTGTATCCAATGTCAACTGAAAAAGCGAGTGTGGTGTCATTTTCTGTCGCGCTGCCCATCTGGTCATCATTCTTATTTTTCTTAATTGTTCCATTTCCAAAGCTCCTCTCATTCGATTCTCCGCTCAATCTCGATTCTTCGTTAATTTTATCAACCGAGCTTAATTTGTGATTTTAACTCTTGACCTTGACGTTTATTCAAAAAGTGAACAAAATCATCCCTGGCAATGTAAGTTAAATCATTAGTACGATTTATAAAGGACACTATATTTATTCAATCAAAATTTCGATTTGAAACAACTTTCTTTTTTTAAATATAGTCTTTTTTGCTCAACATGTTCTCCGTCCTTCTCTCAGACGAGTGGTAACCCTCATTTTCATGAATTGTAAACCTTTCTCGAGCGTTTTATATTCCTCGAATGAGAGTTTCCAAACGCTATCGACATTAAACTTCTGTTTCAACAAACCAAACCAGAAGAATTCGTCTGTTTCTTTTAGAAGTCTTACCCCCTCAGGGGTAAGACTAATTCCGGTTTTATCTTTTCATTTAGCCGCGTACGCGGTGTTATTCTGAGATATTTGTGAGGACACATCGTTATTGTTAATAAAATCTTCGTCGGTCTCTGCGAGGTACTTTTCACCGACATTTCTTTCAAGTAATGACTTAAATGCACCACTAATAGGCTGATCTGTGTTAATTTCAACTCTCGGATGGGACATGAAAAGTCAAGCTCAGACCCAAGATTGTAGCAACCTCCATGATCTGGTTGGGAGACTTTCTAAATTTGCGATACACTAATTCACAGACAGTACTTGCGGGTTTCGGATAAAAGAATTTGTGAATTCAGTTTATATTTCGGCAGATAAAGCAATGAGACAAGCAGGGTCATGTAGAATCCGGATTTTTGACCCGCCATATGATCTTCATGGCGATTCTTACAAATTCTCGTCCGATTGGCCATGGGTTGCGGCGCGGGGCCAAGGACTAAGATTTGTCTTTAACTTTCTCGTCCAGATCCTTGTGGATGGCCTTCCATACAGTCGACTGCGAGGCATTCAACTTCCTGGCATTTAATTTAAACTCGGGTGATTCTCCACACCCGTCAGAAGGCAAGTTTTTCGAATAAAGGAATGTACCCGCACTTTGTGTTTGTAGTTCGAATGGGTTATCTCGCTGGAAAATAGTCCAAACAATTTCAGGTTTCGACAACATCCAACACGACTGATCATCCTGTACATCGTACATTTCGAAGAAATTACCTCGGATTATTTTTTACCTTTGTGCGGTGCGTCTTAAAGAAATGTAAACTCCGGAAAAATGCCTTACACACTTTTCAGATATAATTCGATATTTCACTTACTTTCAAATTATAAAATTTCTAAGATAATCTGGTCGGTTTATAATCGCGACAGGATCAATTTTACCGAGTTTAAAATTTTTAGAGCTAAAACTCGTTGAGCTAATATTGGATTTCACTGTACTTTATAAATCGTAATAATCCTGTAAAAATCCTTGACCTTTTCCCAGAAATCCTTGCTAGACTCACTGTTTCCATCTTAGAGTAGGTAATATAAAGGCTATATTATATTAAGTACTCTAAGGATTGCATCGTCACTATAATCGAGACTGACTTTCCCCACAACGGCCGTGCCCAACAACCCGAGTATAATAAATGCCACAACGGCTGACGCGGCCGTTAATCCACCATCAGAAAAAAAGTGGATGTCTAAGAAGAATTATTTCTGTCTGACGCTTTCGTTTGTGCTAAAAATTTGGACCTCACGATCTACTCGTGTTGCCGAAATCAGAGAATGTTATCAACATTCTAGTTCGCAGATATATGTACTTCCACTAGACTTTAAAATCTGCCAACATAGTTCCGTGACAATTTGAGAAAATAATTACTTCAACTTTCTCGTCGATGAATGAGAATATTCAAAA
Source organism: Protaphorura glebata (assembly GCA_034694305.1). NCBI lineage: Eukaryota > Metazoa > Arthropoda > Collembola > Poduromorpha > Onychiuridae > Protaphorura > Protaphorura glebata. The sequence continues at coordinate 11,753 of JAQFYE010003268.1, forward strand.
TGGTATTTATCTGGACAAAGCTGTTTCCTTCTCCCGTACTTTTTGTTTCTCAGTAATGTCCTGCGAAATCCAATAATGGAGACTTTTGAATTAAATCATCTAGACATCAAAATCGCAATTCTAATGTCAATATCAAGGCACCCCGACTACGCTCTCCTCTATAGGTGTCGTGCCCCAACGAGTTGTTATTATCCGTTAGTACACACTATCACAATGAGAATTAGGTGTCTCCGATGTGCACATCAATGTTTGCAATACGACCTATTAGGTCAAAAACTTCCCGTTCAATTCATGTACTTCATATTTCGTTTGACCGTCGGAAATTCGTTCCTTTCAAAGGTGGAGAGTTTGAAAATTACAGCGGAGAATCGTTTTATTTATCTTAACCAATATAAACAATACATTCACTATTGATTGTGCTCTCATTTGACTTGAAACCGTAGAGTATATAACAAAATGTCTATTGTATTTAATACTCTAAGCTTGAAACCGTCGATTCTCCTGACAGTGTCTGCTCGTGCAATGCTATTTTAAAATATTAATGATGACTCCAAATAAAATCGCAACAGCTGTCCTTTAATAGTACTATCCAAACCTAAATAATTCCAGCGTAATAAAATAAAATGTCAGGACCGGACTAAAGAGTATGGGAGTCACCAGAGACTGGCATGGAGCATTTATTCTGTGAAGGAAAGTAAGAGTTGTCAAACCTATAGTTATAGTTCAAACTCAATTTCACTGATCTGCAAATTAAGTAATACAATTCTACTGAGTCTGTGGCTACAAGTTCAAAATACTGTTCGAATAAATATCAGTACTGATTGAAATTAAAATTATTAGAATTGAGGGGAATCTTTCCATCCTTGTGTTCTGAGTTTTATGGCACCAGTGAGATTAATCCAGTTAATTCCGACTATTTCGAGATGGAGATTTTGAATTCAAATTTGGATTGGGATTATACAGACCCCGAACTCGGATACTATCTCTGATCTACCTTAAAATTTCAATTATCTTTCCACTAGGATTGCGATTATCCGATTGCTAGACCACCATACTTCCTTTTAGACATATGGTATAGCGACATGGCGAGCTACCAACATTTAGAATTTGGAACCTTTTTTGGAGTGTTGTACAATTGAATCGATTAAAAACTTAAATTTAATTCGTCGAATAAGTTTGCGTTTATGACGAAGGCCCGTCGTGACGTGACATTTGAATTGATGTGGTGGAAATTTGAATAGTTTATTCTAAGTTCGGTATTTTGTTTAGACTCCGGACAGAAAATTAAAATTCGTTTTATCAAGCGTACAGTATTTATTACAGTAGGCTTTAAACGGACATTAACGATAGTACAATCCATGTACGCATTTCTCTGTTATAATGCGATTGCTCAGCATTTGGCCTAAGGAATATTCCGCTCATGGTAGTTTAATCCGCCCTGGGCGTAGTACGTACTCCCGTATATTTCTAGTCGCCGAATGGTTCGACTTTTCGGGTTGAAACCTTCACGAAAGTTGAACAGGTTTGGCTATAACATATTCAAAACGCAGGTAAATCTAGCAGAGCGAGTCTTTCCATGCTCTATGTGGTCCATATTTACCAAGCCAAGAAAGTTTCAATCATAATCACTCACTGATGAATCAATGTTCGGAATTGTTCGACAGGGGAATTCAATTAATGGGTAAAATCGAATAAAATAACAAAGAGCTGCGTAGTTAGGTTTTCCTGCCGGTTCGGGCTGATTAGTGGAAATTCAGCATCTAAATTAAAATTTCAAAATTCTGGTTTAAATTCTGTGGATTCGGCTTTGATAGGCCATTCTTATACGGTTTTACTGGCAAACCTAATTTATCTATTAGCATAATTGAATTCAAAATTAATAATATATTCAACGGCTATGTTTGCAAAATTGAATAAAAACTGTTTTCAAATTAATGCTGGTGCTTCAACTAGAAATCGAATCAGGTTCATCACCAATCATTAGAAATAAAATCCAGTATTACAACTTTATCTTGATTCAGAGTGGTAAGGCACCACCTAACAGGACTAACTTGTTCAAATAACAGGATTATCTTTTTTTACTTGAAAAACATTGTCGTAACTGTATCGAAACTAACACTTACACAATTGACGTGGCCAATTGCGATTTAGTTACTCACAAGTAATAAGACAGGCATAAACTAGTTGTAGTGCATAAATTATTCAACCCACGAATGAATTTACATTAGCACCGTTCAAAGGTGGAAGTCAACCCCAACTACATACATTCTGCTCGACAATCTTCTCTCACTATATTTCTAGATGCTGTTTTCTTTCATTTAGACAAAATATTTGGCGTTGGGAGTCTTTTTAGAAACAAATTGCTAGCAAAGTGATTTTGTCAGAAGACACCATTTCTGCTCATCCGATTAATATTACTAATGCTGGAAACATTTTAGATAGACCCTGAGTCTCGCATGAGACATCGTATTCTTGCCGTTAATATTGGGATCTCCGGTGGAACGTGAATTCCTTATGACTATAGGGTAGTAGTTGTAGTGGTGAAAATAACATAAATCGTATTAAATGCTGCACAGACATTGCATCAATTAAATAATTCTGGTGACTAAACTCTCAACATTACGACCGTGTTGATATAGATTCGATGTTAGAATGGCGAAAACAAAATTGGTAAATTTGTTATATTGCTAAATTCACCCAAATTTTGACCCGCTAAACGAAGTTGGCAAATTCATGAAATTTATACATCGAAGTTGGCAAAAGACTAAAAATTTAGACAAAATCGAAGAAAACTTGAAAAAGTTAACTACAAGAAAAAACTGAAATCACTGGTGATCGGGTGCATATAGAGCATTTAAACGAAATCATTTCTTGAATGATGAAAATTTGGACTTCTGTCTGTACAACTTGCAAAGAAAGTTTCTGAAGAATGTGGTGCATTCGGCGGTACTTCTTTCTCTACAGTCTCGGGTGGCCACCGGGTCCCATTGTTTTTGTAATACCATTTTCTGTGCTGCGTTGTTCGTAAAGCATGGTTAGGAAGAATCTCCATAGTAGGGGTTGTCTCATTCCTAGAATCAAATATTTTACGTAACAATCAGACATGACTTGTGTGGAAGAGAAAAATTGAGTAGACGCAATGGAAAAAGCAAAATGCAAATTTGCCAACTTGGACATTTTCGAATTTTTAATTTTACCAAATTCTAACCCCGCACGGCCCGCACCGTCGTTTAACAAGGAGCTTCCATCGTTGGAATTCTATTTATATATTATGAGAAAATTATTGAATATTTAACTCACGGCACAACGGTGCATTATTCTGAATTTCTGAAGTTAATCTTAGCTACCATACTCTCGATTTTGTTTAGACCGCATTTACTTTCCAGAAATAACATCGTTAAGGAATGATTCTTGACAATGCTATAAACCAGGAAACTGAGCTAGTTGATCATTTATTTGAATTGTAATTTTAAATAACATTCGACGGATAAGTCAGCAGATATGTCCGTGCAACTACGGATTTACACACTCCCGTTTCTATAATTCGCTTAACCTGAGTAACATGATTAATCGCAATTGAAGGCGATAATTGATAGTCGAATATTCTAAACGATAATCACTGTGCGATGGATTAATTGAACCACTTAACAGCAACTACAGAACGTCATTCTGTCTCTATATATTGAATACTACTACCACTAACGAGGGGGACGTCATGGCGGATATTTCTAGAAAATTTTGAAATTCATAACACTAATTCCTGATGCGAATTGAAAGCTCGGATGAACGTCACTTGTCTCACATTTCAGGTTTAGGTCACCGACTGACCTTGTTTTGAATTTTGCTTGTGTGTCGGGCATCCGACTCCAAGAGAGCGAGAGCGGGTGGAGGGAAAGTGGGACGAACAAGGCCCAGGACACTCATGCAAGATTCAAGATTCAAGATTCAAGATTTTTTATTCACAAGCAAAAGCACAACATTCCTCACAACAATAGGAATAA
>JAQFYE010003269.1:0-15751 GCA_034694305.1 Protaphorura glebata
AATTCGACAAAAACCACTGCGCCAAAATTTTCCACTTTCATGGCCTGAAATTGTATCTCCAGGTCTAAGCTCCTTTGCAAATTAACCAATGGACGCTTTATTCTTTTGTAATGTGGCTTTATTGACTTTGATTATTGTGGCTTGTGACTCTTTATTATGTGTTGCGTAAGCAAGACATTATGTGAATGTGTTGCCTGTCTGTCTGTCTGTCAGTCTCTCCGTCTGTTTGTCCACACATTTCATGCAGTAAACGTTGAAGGATTTCTTCGAAATTTTTAGGGTAGGTACACAATGTCACGAGACACAGGGAGTGTAAATATGACCTCGTTAGGTGACCTCTAACTCAAGGTCACCAGAGGTCACATACAGTAAATATTGACGGATGTCAACGAAATATGCATGGTAGGCACACAAGGTCACAAAAAGCATAAACTGTTAATATGACCTCCGAGGTCACGGGAAGTAAATGTCGACGCATTTCAACCAAATTTACAGGGTAGGTATAAGAGGTCACAAGAATCATCGACTATCAATATGGGTTTGCCAGGTGACCTCTGAGGTCACCAGAGGTCACATCCATTAAATGTTGACGGATTTCAACGAAATTCACAGGGTAGGTGCACGAGGGTGCAAGACTCATCGACTATAAATATGACCTTGCCAGGTGACCTCTGAGGTCATCACAGGTCACGTGCGGTAAATGTTGACGGATTTCAACCAAATTCACAGGGTAGGTATACAAGGTCACAAAGATTATCGACTTTTAATGTGACCTCCCCAGGTAACCTCTGAGGTCACCAGAGGTCACATGCAGTAAATATGAACGGATTTTAACAAAATGTATATGGTTGGTACACAAGGTCACAAGAATCACGGGGTGTTAATATGACCTTGCCAGGTGACCTCTGATCCGAGGTCACCAGAGGCCACATGCAGTAAATATGAACGGATTTTAACGAAATGTATATGGCAGGTACACAAGGTCACAAGAATCACCGGGTGTTAATATGACCTCGCCAGGTGACCTCTGACCCGTGGTCACCAGAGGTCACATGCAGTAAATGCTGACGGATTTTGACGAAATTTATATTGTAGGTACACGAGGTGACAAAAATCGCGAAGTGTCAATATGACCTCGTCTGGTGACCTCTGAGGTCACCAGAGGTCACATGCAGTAAATTTTGACGGATTTCAGCTTACTTTGCAGGGTGGTTACACAAGGTCACGAGAATCACCGGGTGTTAATATGACCTCTCCAGGTGACCTCTGACCCAAGGTCACCACATTTGAATGGCGCTTCCCCGCTATGAATTCCTTTGTGACGATTTAAATACTAGTTTCTGTGAAACCAGTACCACATTCCTCGCATTTTAAAGGTATCTCTTCATTATGGATTTTGTTCTGAGAACGGTAACTCATCAGATTTCCTGAATATTTTTGTGTCACACTTGGAGCTGCTTCCAAGTGTGACACAAAAATATCCCCGTCTCCAAGGCACGTTCGATTTTTTGGGTCGGGGGAGACACAGTCGCAGTGTAATGAGACTCAATGTCACTTCCATTTGCTATCTCAGATTCAGTCTCAGTATTTGACTCGGACTCCTCAGAACAGTCTATCTTCTCAGTTTCATCATCACATTCCATTCCAATAGGATCTGATGACAAGGGGTGAATCGGGTCCCGGTTTGGCTGACCTCCGACTTCATGGGTGGTTCTAATGTACTCGCTTAATTTCGGAATGTACAAAAGACAAACCTCACTATCCCCGTCATAATGGAGAAGGTGACGACATAATTTCTCGAATTTCATTGGTTCACTTCTTAAACTATTATTCTCTGCAGTGTTTTTCTTCCGTTGCTTTTGTAATTCTGGACGCTTTTTGATGTTTTTCCCATTCGAATGTATGGTCTTTTTTTTGTAATTTCTGGCCAAGAGATTTTCGGGTTCCACTTGTAATTGGAGTTCAATTTCACCTTGACCTAGGAAGGTCAAACATTGGAATTTTTGAGTCAACTCAGGATCTCATGCTGACATTGAGGTACATTTTTTTGTAATCTTTATAAATTCGACAAAACCCACTGCATTAAAATTACCATTTCAAGTGGCCGAGAAGCCTATCCTAATGTGTAAGGTCCTTTCAATCATTGAAATATTCGGATCTTGACCTCCAGAAAAATTTAATATTTTAAAATATTCCGTTTATTATTTTTCACTAAAATTGTTTATACAAATTTAGCCACTAATAAATCGTTCCGTTGCTAGGCAACCCAAGAAATCAACGTCTCTTAATGTATATCTCCCTTAAATAGCATTCGCAAAGTTCATTCACAGAGTGTATATCTCACTTTTCCCATAAAACCATTTCAAAGGCTAATTGTTCTGACTCCCGTAGTGCCTTGTGACTTTCCATACTAAAATGATTTCAATTTCAATTTATTGAAATACAATGCCCTGTACAAGACAGGTCATTGCTTTGTAAAAGTTGGAATATCATAAACAAAGTGCATTTAAGAACCCCAGAAAGAACGCTTAAATACATACATCATAGTTATCAGATGTGTCAGAACACCAACAATAAAATCAATAAATAGTCCATAATAAAATGTTACTTTTAGTACAGCCTGCATTATTGCTTGATGAATTCAGCACTCGTCAAGACCTCATGCTCGTGAACTTGGCTTAATTCAAATTCACCTCCTGGTTTGGATCATGCGTGTGAGCGGTGCGAGCCTAACGCGCATTTAAATCACTTTTTTCGAAAAAACGGATAATTACTTAGGTGTGAATGAAAATCGAATTCACGCGTACGCGTCAGCCCATTTTACGTGCATTTAAATCTCTCTATTATGTGGATGTTAACGTACCTTGTCCTGAGCTCCCAAGTAAATTCTCATCCTCTTACTCTGTCTCCACCAGTGATACCTGATCAAAATTTTTAATTTGTTGTGTTAAAATTTGAAATTGTCTGTGCATGGATGGATGGAATTAAAAGTTGAGTAGAAAACAATAAAATATTCTTGCGAATTTCACACTTTTGAGGATCAGAATGTTTAAATTCCTGTTTTCCTCCCTTGTTTTAATCGGCCGTTGAGTCTGGTGTAGTTACAGGTTCGCTCATAAACCGAGTGGTCCATCTCGTGTCAGCATGATCACAGCCGCGGTAGGGATGATTGGCAAGGATCGTTGAAAAGGGCGGGATATACAGTCCGTAGAGACTCACTACACACAAAACTCACACAAATGAAAAAGAAAACCGAGCAAATTTTAGAAATTACAGATTGACTCAATATCTCATTGTTTGAATCTGAATTAGGTCCCGCTTTAGCGATGGCCCAAGTCACCCAATGCACGTAGGGACATACAGTGCGTCTTAAAAGTCTTGCACTCCATTGTGACCAATTTTTGAATGGAAGTGGCGGGAACGGGGAATGGACGAACAAAATTGGCCCGTCTTGCATTACCGTTCGTCTATTCAACGTTCCCGCCACTTTCATACAAAATTTGGTCATGATGGAGTGCAAGACTTTTAGACGCAAAGTATACGGGAGCATTCACTAATCGTGCAACACATGTCGCAATCAATTTCGGTTCTATCTTCCTCCGTCGAGTATCGGAGAAAAAGGGACCGTGTCATTCCTGTTTCATTTGTCGACTGTCTTCAGAAGTGCAAAGTACAAACACAAATACGGTACTCTTAAGCACAAAGTTTTTTTTTAACCAAACCGTTTATTCAGTCTTTATTTTTCCGTCCAAAATTGCCCACGAGGTGCGGAATGCAATAATTACATTTTTTTTAACTAAGAGAATATTTCCAACGACTCAAATATTCGATTTGGCGTTCGTCAAAATTACAAATTCATTTCGATCAAAATTTACTCAACTAAACAAGTACTTCCTTTAACCGAATAAATGTAATTAATTTGAATATAATGACTTTGTAATATATGTGAAAATTACTTAAGGGCGATTGATTTTCTCCCTCCGACCGATAGTTCCTGATTTTAAAATTTGTAATCACCAACTGCAGTAGAGTGTAATATGAAGGTAATCATATAAAATAAGTGACGGATTCAATAATTACTTGTATATAATTTAGTAAGCGTAAAAACAATGTAAGTCATAACACAATCTTGGAGTCCATTTCTAACAAACTGCACATGCACGCACCCTGGATAGAAAATATTGACACGGACGGATTTCTGACAGAAAGTCCGAGAAGTATTCTTAGTTCTGGACGTGGAAATAATGTGCCGTGGATCATCGGAATGGATGCAGATGAGGGATTACTTTACTCCGGAAGTTATAAAGTCAATTAAATAAACTACCTGGAACATACAAAATGTCTGATTTTGCACACCTGCGTGTAAGCCTGTCTTGCTTGATTTTCTGTTGCAGGGATTATAAAAAATGAAAACTACAAGAAACAATTGTCCACAAAATTCTACTCCACTCTCTCCACCATGTTAGAATATGATGAACGCAGAACAGACGTGACGGAAAAGTTGAAGAAATACTGCTCGATTGATGAGAAAACGGATTTCATTGAAAGATAAAAAAAACTACACAAATTTATTTTTGGATAGATATTACAATCCTGGAAACAGGGAAGCGGCCAAATTATAATCTAAATACTCATGGGATTATCTGTACTATAATAATTATTGAGTAGAATGGACTTTATTCGACATGTTGACCCTTCCAGGGAAACTGCCGACAATTGCCGAAATTTTGTGGAAGTTTTTTAATATTTGGTTTCACAAAACTATCTTCAGCGCAGAACCTTTTCGATATGGTATGTAAACATAATATATATGTACAGGGTGGCCCATAAAGATGGGGTGCTGTAACAATGTTGTCTCTTTCAGGTGCTTGTCACGAGGATCACATTATTATCCTTTCGAGTCATGTTCGACGTTACACAAGATTCAAATGATTTCAAAATGTATCGTGCTCTCATAAAGCTCTGGGTTCAATTCGCCTATCGGTAAGTGTATTTCAAAATATTTTAAATTCTATGTAGTTTCAGATTTGTAATCATTTGTTGGCAGTACAAAAGTGAAGTACAATGGAGTCGATTGGACCCCTGAATCACCTGATTCCTGTTCCCCCAAGTAAATGCAGTTTAGTAATGACGTCCAGAGAAATAATCTCATCCAGGAGCCATTTGAAGAAAGGACGGAATTTTGGAAATCTCTGCAGTTGACAAATTAATTTGACACTAATCAAGTTCTCTACGAGATCTATATATTTTGTTTGTACCAAGGAGACGAAATCAAGTTGATTCATTTTAGTAGGAGTCACGATAAGTCGATGTAATCAACGATAACAACGCTGGTCCCAAAACAGTCATTTTAGGAACAATGTAATCAGATGCAATTTATTTTGGTTTCCACGGGTGATGGGTAGGGATTTGGGGCATCGACTTAACGCGACTCCTACTAAAATGAATCCGCTTGTTTACCCTTCTTGGTTCGCACATCCTAATTTCAGTATTTTCTGTCCATGCCAGAATTATTAGTATTTCTTGATAAAATCAGGTAAAAATAATTTTTAATAATAATCATCATTGATTACATTCTCACTGACAGCGGTTAGTCTGTTGGTGGCTAAGTATTGGGCATCTTAGTGTAAAGAATCAGAGATTCCCCTCACAATGCCGTGCCAGTAAAAAATCGAATTTCTCCAAACCGGCAAACCGGCAAAATTTGCATAAAAATATTACAAAAAAAGATAGCTTCGGTGGATTTTCCAAGAAAATTTATATTGTACCCACTTTTGCCAAAATACCGTTGAAGAATGTGAGTCCTTCATGGATTCCCGAATGTGAATATTTGTTCCAACAGACAATCGTCACAAAATACTTTGAATGCGACCACGTCCGATCAGCATCAGTCGTAAAGTTATGGAATACAGGAGAACTTCTGCTAAAGCCCGGGGTCTGAAGCTCCGCCTCATACACTCACCAATACAACCCGGTCTCTTTTACTGCCCTGTCTCCATTACAGCCCGGTCAAAATTTTCGATTTTGTAAATAGAGCCCTGGGATATAACAAAAGTTCTCCCGTAGTACCAATTTCTGGTTCTGTACAATATTTAAAGAAAAAATGTAACTCATTCACGGAATTTTGTTTTCAAATATTCCTTATTTCACACATAAAGTGGGATGGTGGCCATGGGCATTTGAAGGAGATCCAATTCCGACTCCAGAATGGTGCATGGTTGTCCATTTTGGTACGCTCATTACATTAGCGCAGAAGACTGTAGTTCAGTGGAATTACTTTAACCTTCTCTGAATGATTAGCTAATGCAAATAGTTTTTGAATCGATAGTGAACCTTGACGATTTGATGACAATATTTTGAAAATACTTCCACACGTGACACCAGTTTCAAATGCAGATATGCTTACCAATTCCAGCTAGTGGATGACAGACAGATTAACTAGATAACTAGTAGTTATTATGTGTTGCGTAAGCAAGACATTACGCGAATGTATTGTTCGTCCGTCCGTCCATCCGTCCACATTTTTCTTGCAGTAAGTGTTGACGGATTTCAACGAAATCAACAGGGTAGGTACACAAGGTCACAAGGCTTTCAGAAAGTGTTAATACTACCTCGCTGGGTTTCCTCTTAACCAGGTCACCAGAGGTGAAATTTTCAAAGTTGCTCAGGATGGTCTGAAACGTGCAGAAATGCAATAAAACGTAAGTGAAAGACGTTGACTTTGACCCGGGTCATCAGAAGTCACATGCAGTAAATGGTGACGGATTTCAACGAAATTTACAGGGTAAGTACGCAAGTTCGTAAAAATCACCAAGTGTGAACATGACCTCTTCAGGTGACCTTTGAGCCGGGTCACAAGAGGTCAAATTTTGAAAGTTCCTTGGAATGGTCTGAAACGTGCATAAACGCAAAAAAAGTGGGTGTCAGAGGGTGACCTCACAGGTCACAATTTAGCTACCTAGCTATACGCAGTATCTGCGCGTTGCTACGAAGATTTGTACTTGGTATTAGGCTACACATATCTACTCCGTCTTAGTCATAAGAACGCTTAAAACGAACAGGTAGTAAATTTTAGTCAACCGTTTATAGAAGTAGAAAGCAGAGGTGTGACTGGGCCGACTTTTGGCGGCCCGGCCGGCCAGATCCGATCCCAAATATTTTAATTATTCTTTAGCACGTCCTGAAATATTTTATGTTTTTTTAGTTCGGGATCCGGCATGTTTGATTTTATGTCCGGACCGATGCGGCCCAAAATAATTTTATTTCGAAATCGAAGTTGAAACAAGATACAAAAATTCAAATCAAATTTAATTCTAACCGGTTTCCTTCAATGAAGTATGAATTTTAGTTGAAGGTCGCGTGGTCGCGCGTATAGAATTAGTATTGTGGTAATTGATCAAATCACACAGAGTTGACATTAGAGTCATCCGCTTCTGGACTTGTCAGAGGACTGGATCCAACCCGAAATATTTTTTTTGGCCCGGCCAGATTCGGCCCGTTCACAAAAATACAAATACAAACCGTACTCCCAACGGGAAGAATATAGGTATAAAAATTAACCCACATTGAAACGCTTGCAAGTAAACTCCTCAGAGAGATAAGTTTGGAGCAATTGAGTGTTTTATTCCATTTCATGATTTTTATGGTTCATAGATTTAATATAGCTTATATAACCTACATTCACCTACTCTGTATGGTTTGTTTATCAACCATATGTGCTTATTTCTACAAGGAATTGAAAAATACAGATTGAAAATAACAGAATAAAAATATAAATAAGTACAGAGTATTGAGGATTCTTTGTTGAAAACATTCTCGTGTCGACGTTCTCTTCCATTTTAATGTTATTCCGATTCGTAGAATTTAGCCCTTTCATTTTATAATTGTGCAATTCACGTGCGTGAGAATAAAGTTTGTCCCACAGGTTGAAGACTCCAGTGTCAATGAGTCGAGTAAGAGTCTGAAGTAATTCCGGGCGACTCATTCCCCAGTGTATTCGGCCATGACCACCTGGAAAATCTTCTTTTCCGACATGACACGAAATGCCAGATGTTTTGTTTCGCTTGGCATTTTTCATCCATGCGTCTGCCACTAATATTTGACTAGTCCCTACCATGGTAGCCTTCTTAGGAGTACCAAAAACATAATCATAGAAATCTATTACACCTACCCCCAGCGGCCACCACCTCTTATATACTTCACGTGTTCTACTAAGTTCAAGCACATATTTATTTTTACCTAATTCGGCCTGACGAGTAAAGTCTTTAAATACCGTATCAATATCGGTAGGATGAAAGACAAGTTCGTATTTTTGACCACTTAATTCTTCAAATGTGTCAATGTATTCGGGTCTCCGAGTCACAATGAAGGACATTCTGATGAATCCTGTGTAACCGTTACTTATAATTATACAACCAAATACCCAAACAATACATAACCACTTTAACCTCTTGAAAGTCACTCCCTGCAACAGTAATGCACCGGTTAGGGATAACAAAGTATGACCAATGTGTTCATAAATTTGTTCCTTATTTGGACCATTCAATGCAATAACTATGATTACAGTCAAACTAATAATTGCTACTGTTATTCCCATCCAGCTTGGTTTGTCGATTGGTTTAAACCAAGCACTGAAACTAGAGATAAGTTCGAACTCACTTTCATTTTTGCAGTAGACAAAATGGTAATTCATCATGTTCGTCAATACAGTCGCATCGATGTAAGTTATATCTGAGTGGGGATTTAAACCGTAGTACATGTATGGATTGATATTTGCTATCCTGGGATCACTTTGTTGATGAGCAGTTGAATATTCCCGTAATGTAAAATTATGGTAGGCTCCCATCTCTTGAATAATTTTGCTCTGTATAATCCAGATCGATCTGGTACTGAAGAAGTCTCCAAATGTCAGGCTTGTGGATAGTTCGATATCAGATTGGTCAATAGTATGCTTTGGAAAGACCGTCCATCCATTGTATTTCTTTACAGTTTTGCAGCTTAATTGAATAAACTCGTCAATTGTTGTTGGGTAGTTGAGACATAAATTTTGAAGACAAGTTGATTGTTCTTCGCAGTAGAGTTTGAGGAGCCAAACCACTGATACTGCTGGCACCTTTTTAAATTCACCGTGTCCTTCTGTGTCTGACCATTTATAGTAAGCGTAAAGCAAATTGGGGACTAGAATCAAATCGAGTCTCGCTGTAGCCCAGTACTTGGTCATGTACCACTGAGCTGCACTCACAGATGGCAGCATCAACAATACAATGTTCCTCTCATTTCTGTGAAAATGTGTAATTGATCTGTGTGACCGAAAATTTGATTGATTCGTTCCTGTCAGTGAAGATTGGGCGAATACATGCACTCGACAAATGCCTCCAAATGAATCCCACTCTGTACTCTTGAAAGTGTAGTCGTATTTCAAATTAACTACAGGAATTCCTTTCAAGTTCACTGTGGACTGGACTGCACTGTCAATCTGTTCGTCGCCGAACGAGTGAACAATTAATTTACATGTTGCAAATGGAGTCAGAATTGTTTCCAAAGGCATTGTGTTAACACTATACGTCAAACCAAAGAAATATAGCACGTACGCACACAATGTATTGAACCGCAACATTCTGTTGGCGTATTATATTCAGATCTAGTTTACTAGAGTGTGCCAATTAATTGAAACAACTATTTCTGAGCAGTAATGTCTGAGCAGTACGTTTCTGAGAAGTGAATTTCGCTGCAACTCTAACCGGAGAATAGACCGAGAAAAATATGGATTGCTTTGCAGTCTACACTGTACAAACAAATGTGCAAGATATCTCCACACTTCGGACGAAAGAATCTCCATGGGATTCAAAATACCACATTAACATATTGAATCTGATGTATGTAGATCGTGTGACGCAAGAGCATTCGGACTGAAATGTGAGCCAATCCCAATTAGAGCAAAGACCATTTCAGTGATAACCAATACGATGAGTCAAACAAAAGCTTTGATCGCCGAGGGAATTATAAATATGCATCGGTCTCTACTAAAGTGAAATTGAAAAACTTTGCACGACGTGGGCACGTTGTACATGAAAGATTCCTTGTATTTGGGCATAGCAAACATGAACATGGGTGAAAATAGCAGCATTGAGAATAATGTGTGATAACCGGCAATTTAGATATACTTGCATTTAATCGATTGCCTTCTGCGACGTGCATTCCTTCAAGAAATTGTAGGAAAGAATGTAGCAACAGTATTATTATAATTTACCAAAGAAAACTTAATACGTAGAAGGTCCGACTAATGATTACGACAAATTGTCACGGTGGTTGGAAAGTGAATTATATTGATTGAAATTTCTATATACAGGGTGTTTCAAAACACAGATTAGCTAATCGCCGTATTTGCTTTATATCTTACTCAATTTACAACGTTATCAGCATTTCTGGGCCTAGCGGTCTATTCAAATATTGTTCGGAAAGTCGAAGAGAAGCAGTGCTGAAAGATTGAGGCCATTATTACGTGCTGCTCATGTTAAAATTCTAGCGGAGATCCTGAACTTTTTATCCACTTGGGCCTCATTTAAGGATTGTTCAGGAGGGTAAGGAGTCGCAGGGAATTCAACCCACCTCACAGCGATTCATTGTCTCGAATGATGTAAACTATATAGCAAGGTTACGAGAGAAGCTTGCCAAAAATTAAACCCACTCTCACTGTACATGAATTTGTTCTTTCTACTAAAGCAAGATCCCTTTAGAAAAGAAAATAGTTTGAGCAGTACCGTGGCAATATGCCGTATTATTTTATCCGCAACTTACGCGTATATGTGTACTCAAAAGCGTAAAGCGAATCATTTTCCGACAGACAAACGTGTCAAAATCGTCTCAAGACCAGACACCAGAGTCTGGGTTTTTTTTTTATTTCACTCGACTCTTTTGAGCTATTAAGGACTTCCACAAAGGAAGCCTGACCGCATCCAAAGGCATTGTTTTACTTTCTCGTACTTGCCGTACCTATATAATTTGTTATTATACCAAACAAACTCGAATTAATGTGACGTATTTTACAAATATATTTATAAATATTATTAATATATAATAAGGATTATCAATACGTATGTAATTCAAAATACAAAAATAGAAAATACGATTTTACGCATACGCTCCGAATTTCATTCTATGCTTTCCATTGCGGCACCAAAGAGAATCCCGATGTCCAAAACTGGCCTGATGGAAATGTAATTTCCGAATTAAGTAATTTAATCTATTTTCCTATGCTCTATGTACTACATCGAGGCCATCCTAACATTGCGAAACGAAAGCTCTTCCTGAAATACAGAAATCGATAAATCGTAAATACAAATGTGGTATATCTGAGAAACCGGAATAATAAATTCTATAATAATGTTTTCAACTTACGAAAAATGTTCAAATGGAAATTAACCAATGGACGATTTATTCTTTTGTCTTGCAATACATCTCTTGGCTTCGATTATTTTGACTTGCGACTTAACATTTCCGGACATTTATCGAAAATTTGTTCGTGAGTGAGAACTGAGAGACTGAGACTGAGAGTTGCGACAGAGAGACAGGTCACAGGTCACAATCAGTTAGGTCACAAATTCTTGTAGCTCCGGTAAAACTAATTTAAGTTTATATGCTAGTGCTTGAAAATTATAAGCTTGGTATCTGTGTGACCGGCTCTGAACGGTCGTAATGTGAAGTTTTAAATTGTTAAAAAATTTGGTGTCTGTGTAATGTTTTTTGGCCAAAACTTAACAGAAAAATTGTAAACAGTGCGTTAATCTGTATTGTATGTGTTCTGGAAAGCATCGCATAGCATTGTAAGTAAACTAATTAACATAAATACATGATTGATAAGACAAGAAATGGGAAGGCGAAGGCAAAAGCAGCGGCTGCTGCCGATGCTAATGCCAGTACTTCAAACTTACGGAGCCCTGTATCTGTGGCCAAAGTTAATAAAATAGAAGTTTTGAAAAACCTTGTTTGTGTTCTCAATATGAGGCAAATCGGAATACATGAAAAGATAGATAAACTAAAAATAATAATAATTTAATTAACGTCAATTGTTAAGTCCGTGCCTCAGGCTGTGAAAATTGAGATTGAACCACTGTCTTTGAAAATGTACAAAATTGAGTTGGTGGTCAAACAGAATAAGATAGTATGTAATAAATCTCAAGTAAATTCTTATACCAATGCTAATGCTAATGATGATTTGAATAGAAATAATAATGTTGTTATACATGGACTTGGGCATGATACCAAAAAAAATCACAAAGAATTTGTTAATGCATTTCTTGAAAGAACATTAAAGGTCAAACCAAACATTCTTCAGGTTATTCCCCTTGGCAAATCTGCACCGAATAATCTTGTACCCTACCTATTGAAACGCACCAAGATAAATCGGACATTTTCGGGAACTGTCATCGACTCAAAAACTCAGGGACGAATAAAAAAATTAGTGACACGGATGACTTGACCTGCGAGCAGCGTCAGCATCGTAAATCCCTAACTCCCATTCTAATGAAATACAAGCAAGAAGGTTCCAAAGTGTATTTTAAGTGACTTACTTTATGTTAATGGTACACCAGTGCAATAGTATCTTTCTCTTGTCTACGGGTATAATTACGGGTAAAGTTCTGACATACTAATTTTAAGTTCTGACTACTAACATTAAGTTCTGACGTATATGAAATAATTCTTCGTTGTATGTCAAGTTAATTAGTTAATATGGAAATAACTCTTCGATGAAACCTTCTGACAATAACTTGAAAACGTAGGCACATAGAATACTAGTTAAAGTGAATGTGTTGTAAATATTCCGTCATGATAATCTATACGATTTTGCTACTCTTGATGTAAGAACCCATTTGTGGAATGTCGTGTTATGAATAAATAAATAAATAAAATAAAAAATAAAAACTGGGTAAGTGTTGGTGGATTGCGTTATCATTTATCATTTATTTCGCCATTCTATTGTGTTATTATTGTAATTAATATTCACTTTTTGTGGTAATAGAAAGTCATTGCCGTAAAAGACGTTATGTTTGAAATTAGAAAGACACAAAAAGGTGTATTCTACCTTAATACCTCGGAGCATCAATGTATTCTAGCCGTCCCTATTACTGATACTACATTCGTTCCGATTCCTGACAAGAAAATTGGTTGAGGAAATGGTTCCAACTGCCTATTCTGTACCAAATTTCTAGTTATCAATGATGAAGTGCTCGCCGTCTCTAAAACAAGATGGGCCGGTATGTTGTTTGTGTGTGCCTGGACCCGAATAATGCAATAAGCTGCTCCTACTTGTATAATATTACATATATTTTGCATATGCCTTTCTTTGTCATTATGATGTAATGTGGTGTTTAAATGTAGAAAATAATTGTCATTTATTTGATGGCTACCTGGGTGACCAAGACCGTTGACTGGTTCAGAAATTTGCTTTATGTCCATAGTTGAGTTTGAGCTGGGGCTGCAAGACCCTGCTGTGGTTGTAATTCTGACCATTGTTCGGGGGTGCTGGTTGACGCGTCCACATTTATCGCGGTGCCAGCACGTTTCCCTGAATTCGACTAAAATTTGTCTGCCTTACGTCATAATTGCCTGGTTGTATAATTTCTCTGCCTGCTCGGCCTTCCTTGTGTGCCGCTAATGTCCTACGGAACGTGGTAGTATGAGACTCTATGCCGCGTATTCTGCAGAAATATTGTCTTTGCTGGAAATATCTCTGGTTCTGCAAATTTGGTCTGGGTCCGCCTCTATTTTGCATGTTCGGACAATTGCTTCTGAAATGAGGTCCATTACTATTATAGCACAACCATTTTGCATAGAGCTTGTTAATGAACTTTGTTTAATCAAGGCTGCTAAAATAAAAAGGTCACCGCTGGAGGTCACCCATCCTACCCCACTAGTAATTTTTGGTGACCCCCAACGCTGACCCATGAAAATTGTCGGGTTCGAGACCCATTTAAACATTGTGCATGACTCCATGCTCAGCTCTGTGCAAAGTCTTAGGTCTTTCGGGCTTGGTGTCAATGTTAGCACGGCTGACCTTTGCTGACCTGTAGCCGTGACCAATGAGTTTCCGTCTGCTCAACGTCCATTTAAACACTGTTCATGAGGTCACGGACAAGCTCTGTACAAAATATGGGATCAATCGGACGAGGGAATTCATAATAGTATTTGGCCAGATGCCGGTTAATGTATTTATTTTGGATTTCGGATTTTAACCGGATCCGAATCCGATGGATTTTTCCGAATCGGATCAACCTCCCAAGCCAATCCGATCCGAGCTTCTACGAACCGAACGGATCGGATTCAATTTCTGGTCCGATCCGATCCGCTCCGTCGGATTGCGAACCCTATTTTGAAGCACTTGATTTGCAGAATTAAATGTCTTTCTCTCTTCGACAACGAAAAGTGTAACAAACTGTTCGACCTCTGAGAAATATTCGAAGACATGGTTAAAGATGGATTCTTTATTGACTAAGGTGTTGTTTGAACAAAATCATTTGTAACTACGGAAACACAATCTCCGTCGGTTAGGCCTAGGCACAACCATTCAACTCAATGGCCAGGTTCAGAAAAGTTTCACTTCCACTTCCAGTTCCGCTTCCGAGGAAACGCAAGTGAAACTAGTTTCGCTTTGAGAATTGTTGTTCAGATTTCTGGAGGTTTCACTTTCGGTTAGTCCGAAACTGGAATGTTCTGAATCTAAAAAATCTGTCTACGACTACCACCCAACCTGTTCAAGCGGCCACCAGACCTGTCTGTAACGGCTACACAAAATGAATGTGACGGTCAAACACAACCTGTCGTTCCGGCCGTCCGGCCTGTCGAAGCGGCCATCCGGCCTGTCGAAGCGGCCATCCGGCCTGTCGAAGCGGCCATCCGGCCTGTCGAAGCGGCCATCCGACCTGTCCAGGCGGCCGCGAGACCTGTCTGGAAAAGCCACCCAACCTGTCTATGGTGATGACATAACTTGTCTGTAGCGGTAACCCAACCTGTCCAAGCGGCCATCAGACCTGTTCAAGCGACCAGGCCACCTGACCTGTCGGGAAGAGCCACCCAACGCGTCTATGGCGATAACACAACTTGTCTATAGCGGTAAAACTTGTCTGTCATGGTCAAACAACCTGTTGGAGGGGCCACCCCACCAGTCCGAGTGGCCACCCGACCCGTCTGAAACGATCACTCAACCTTTCTATGGCGATAACACAACTTGTCAATGGCGGCCACCCAACCTGTCCAAGCGGCCACCCAACCTGTCCGTAACGGCCACCCAAGTTGTCTGAAACGGCCATCGAACATGTCTGTGATGGTCAAGCAACATGTCTTTAGCGGTAACACAACTTGTCTATGGCGGTAACCCAACCCGTCCAAGCGGACCCAACCTGTCCGTAACGGCCACCCAAATTGTCAGAAACGGCCACCCAACATGTCTGTGACGGTCAAACATGTCTAAAACGGTCAGCAAAAATGTCTGTAGCGTTCGCCTCACCCGTCTATAACGACCATCCAGCCTATCTTTAACGGCCACACAACCCCTCCAAAGCGGCCACCAGACCTGTCTATAGCGAACAACCAAATTGTCCATGGCGAGCAATTTCAAAATTGAACCTCCGTATAACGATATTTTCCGTGTAAAGTTAAAGCGAAACTACTTTCGCTTGAAACCGCCATCCAAAGCGAAAGTCCGTACGAAGTTTCGTTTTGAGAGAAAATGCGGTGTTGCAATTTTGTCAAATCT
>JAQFYE010003270.1:0-15749 GCA_034694305.1 Protaphorura glebata
GCTTTTCACTCAGGAAGTGAAATCGAAATAGAATTGAAATAAAAAATGCTTTTCACTCAGGAAGTGAAATCGAAATTAAATTGAAATAAAAAATGCTTTTCACTCAGGAAGTGAAATCGAAATAGAATTGAAATAAAAAATGCTTTTCACTCAGAAAGTGAAATCGAAATTAAATTGAAATTTAAAAATCGAAACTGAATTAAAAAAAAGGTTGCTATAAAGAGGTCAAAAATAAAGACAACTCGCTGGACGGGTCGTTTGCCCAGGAAACAATCAATCAGATTGATTGCTATGAAACAATCATTGATTTTTACGAACCCTGTAATTAATTAACCTGTTGTTAATGTGTGAAATGTCCGAATCGTTTTAATGTTCATTTTATTTGTACTAACTTTTTTTTAAATTCACTTTTGCATGCGTGTATTAATATTTATATTGCAAATACAAATCATAATATTCATTTTTCTTTAATATTTCGTCCCTATATGCCCCCCCCCCCTTCGGGGGAATCATCACAACAGTCGAAGCGTTCCAGCCAATACTCGGTTGATCCACTCTAAAAATAAAGACAACTCACTAGATGGCTGCTTTGCTCCAAGAGGACGTCCCATTTTTTCAATCTTTTTTTGAAATTCAAGAAAGGCTTGGATTTGGATCATTTGTGTGGATGCTTACCGTGTTCGCCAAGGATTGATGAAGATTGACAACAACTTGAAACTCCTTTGGGCTAAACATTTTTTATTTTATTTTTTTCAAATTTTGATTGATTTAATTTTAAACTTTTGTACTAGTTTTTTTTATTTTTCCTTCTTTTTAAACGCTAATATTCCAATTCGAGACGAGACATTTCATTTCGCCAGTTAATTAAACAATTTTTACATTCATTTCTACAGACACATCACCGAGTACAAGGAGCGGGACAGCCAGTACCTAGCCCCTGAAGTGATGCAAGGTGTAGTGACAACGGGTGCGGATGTTTTCTCCCTAGGGTTGACCATACAAAAGATCAGTTGCCATGTTGATTTGCTAGAATGGGGTGGAAGGATTTGGTGGAGGTCATCCTTGGATTTTAACTTCTCCAAGAATTCAGACGACAATCAAATGGACAATTGGACATCCTCTCTGGCTAAATTATTATTTATTTATTTATTTATTTTATTTTCTTAAAATTGAAATTCAGTCCTAATCAGTGTTTTTTTGTTTTTATTTAGGCTTGATCCGCCCCCGGAGTGAATCAAGAATCAAGGAGTAGAAGAGAATGGAAATTAATTTAAAAAAAAGATATATTTATTATGCGTCCCTGAAGACGGAGCACCTCAACATTGTCAGTCCAGTCCCAGTTTTAAAAAATGTGTGAAAATTGATCTGTGAAAATTTTTAAATAATCAAATGAAGAAACTGACGCGAGTTGGGACGCACGCCGATGGCCACCCAGGTGAGTTGAAAATATAAATTAAAAAAATGTATTCATGGATGAAATTAATTCTAACTTTATGTACATATTTCTAAAATTTTTGATTTGGTCTCCGACTGTTTTTTTTTGATTGAGTGACACCACTCCTTTCTGCCTGTGTTATTTTGTTTGTGTATGTTCGTGTGTCCGTCCTCTCTTTCTCCGTTATCCCTTTATTTTTATTCAATGAGACATTGTTACAAGATATGATAAGAATTTTTCGGGAATATTAAGATATACATTTTACGAAGTGTTAGGAAGAATGGGTAATGGGTATGTCAATAATTTTTTAATTATTTGAGTCTGATCTGCCAGATGCAGCCGTTAAGGACGTTGGACTTTAAACCCAATTTTGTCAAAAAACGTGTGTAGAAGAATCGGTAGAGTTTTGTTTAACGTTAAGATTTTGTCCTTCAAAGGATTGATTGGGATGTCAAAGTTTTATGTTCTGTTAAGTATAGAGGGCAATTGGTCATTTTTATCTTTGTGGAACTGTGCAATTTATAAAATTGACATTCTTTCATGGGATTTTGTGACACATATACATCACTAAATATTAGAATCAATATTATCCAAAGATTAGAAGAATCGAAACTTGACTCTATTTTCGTGGAGAATCTGCCGATTTGCACTGTAAATTTAGACCAATCAGAAATGTCTTATTATTCTGGCACTGACCCTAAAGGAGTCCGGTTTTACAGACTTTCAATTAATTGGCCAGACCTCAACATATCTAAAAAGTTTAATATGAAATTGTAAAATAACTTTTACTGTCCAAATCTTAGATTATACACAAGCAGCTACTACTCTAGATCGGAACCGGTATAGGATTTATGAGGAAATCAACAATGCTTCGCCGTCCCCATATTAAGGCATTGGAGTGCAGTTTTTGAATTTTATAACGTTGTTATGGGGTTGGGGTTGTCAGTCAGTGTGATGCGTAAATTGATAAATGCAGACGTATTCACTACTAACTAATTTGTTTCTATCAAATTTTAGTCAACAGGTTGTTGAATGCAAAATTCTACAAAAACAACCCAAACAGGAAAGACCCAATAAAATCGAAAAACGGACAACAAATTGACACTGTCCACTCTGAACTGAAATTGCGCAATGTTTACATTTTTATAGAAGTCCGCGGCAGGACTAGACAAAGTGCGGGCGTTGGCATCCATTTATCACGATGGGTATTTGACATAGAAAAGCAATTGTCAATGAAAGGCCAATGCCCGATGCCTTTCGAAGTAGAAATTAGTGTAAGCCATGTAGCACCGTAAATATATCTTCAGACAGCCGCCCATAAATCGCAATATAATCCCGCAACCCCATAACAACCTTAATAAATTCATCAAAAACTGCACTCCAATGCCTTAACATGGGGAAGGAAATTTCTGTTATTTTTAGAAGCGGTTCTGATCTAGAGTTATAGAAACCTATGTATAATTTAAGGTCCAAATAATGTCTGTAACTCTTAGCTGGAAGGTTTAGCGATGGCGATCGCTGTCGCCAAAAGTCCGTTCTTGCCAGACATCACTCGCCGCCGAAACGATTTCTTTAACCCGAAAAAGATTTTGTTAATTTCACAAGTAAGGAAGAGTCATATGAGCCAGTCATAATAAAAAAGAAATCGTCAACAATGCGTATGAACTCATTGGAGGGTGTTTCGCATCGACAGGGTGTTTCGCATCTGCACTGTGGATCACTATTTCTTTAATTGTAGTCCGGGTGTCTCTTAAAGTATTTCATTGTTTGGGTTTAGATCGAAATGTGTCAATATTTCGCCGTTCAACAGTTTATTGAATTTGAACTTGAATTTCTGACACTCTTTCTCGTTACACCGTTCTTGATTTCTATACACGAAAATTAAAAATTCCTTGACACTGTCAAAAATTTTGGAAGGGCCGTCACAAAAGTAGCGCGAGTGTTAGTACATCAGTTTGAAATTTTTGTTCGTATATTCTGTATAATCATCGTCAGAATTGGGTCCTTAACTTAAAGCGGGCATAAGTAGTGTGGACGTGGGGCTCTCATCCCTGACATGTCCATCATGGCATGTCAAGAATTTGTCAGGGTGTCCCACACAAAGGACAATAACACACTATTCCCGAATTATGTTTTTAATTTATTGACCACACCAACAGCGGGGGTTGATTGCCTGGTTTTAATTCATTTGTTCATGGGTTCAATTCCTGATTGGATGACTTACATATATTAAATTCCTTGTACGGATCGTTAGAGTGTTGGCTCAGACGGTAGTTGGTCTTCAGACATCTTGATTTAAGGTGTGTTTGTCATGGTTTCATTTTCCCTAAACTTTGAGGGACAGGGATGATTGAATATTGGAAAAGCTTGGGTCAAGTTTGAGGCTCAAAATCCTGTTTGTGGGGCATTTTGAGATGGGGAAAGGTGGCAATTACGGTTTGAAATTTTTGCTTTAGCGTAGGAACGGTAGTTGGTCTTCAGACATCTTGATTTAAGGTGTTTAGTGATGATTTCATTTTCCCAAACTTTGAGGTCAGATAGGGATGTTAGAATTCTGGACTTTGAGGAGGGCGTGTCAACTAGTTCTGTTCTGTTTCATTGATTTCATTACACCATCACGAATGCTAAGAAAGAGGGAAATTAAATATTGGAAAAGCTTAGATCCAGTTTGACGGTCAAAATCCGGTTTTGGGGGCATTGTGAGATGGGGAATTTACCGTCTGATCGTCTGAAATTTTTAATTTTGCCGTTATAATCTTGAAGCATGGATTTAATTTTTGTTTTAGAGAAATGATTTCTAATTCGTGGACGGAGTTAAGTTATGAAAGTAAACAATTCACAGTTTTGTTAACACTTAAGCCCACACGAATGCTTAAAACTCGTCCCTTTGGGACGAGTTTTGTTTATTCGATCTTTGGATTGATCAATTTAAAATATTATACATTTTTAGTCGATCTTTGGATCGATCAATTCTTTCCTGTATTATTAATTTCATTGCACCAGCACCAGCACGAATGCTAAGAAAGAATCGAATGAAATATTGAAAGAGCTTAGGTCCCATTTTGACGGTCAAAATCCGGTGTTGGGGATTTGGTATTTCGTACTGACAGGGTGATTCGCATCGACAGGGTGTTTCGCTTCCACAGGGTGTTTCACATCCGCAGGGTGTTTCGCATCGATAGGGTAGATCACTATTTCTTTAATTGTCCGGGTGTCATAAGTATTTCATTGTTTGGGTTTAGATCGAAATGTGTCAATCATCAATCAATTTTTGTCATTCAACAGTTTTTTGAATTTCTAACACTCTTTCTACTTTCATCGTTCTCCATTTATATACACGAAAATTCAAAGGTCCTTGGAACGGTCGAACATTTTGGATGGGCCGTCTTAAAAGTAATGCGCGAGTGTGAGTACATCATTTTTAAATTTTTGTTCGTAGATTCTGTATTATCGTTAGAATTTACTAAAAAGGATGATCATTTATTGAAGGATTGCATACAAAATTGTTTGACCTTTTGGGCTTAAGATTTTGGTTCAGATTTTCGAAAGGAATTTATTGACATGTCCAGTTTATTGTCTATTTTGAACGGAACAGTCGATTTTTCAAATTTTATCTTGCTGGAACGCTCCGTAACTCGGAAATCCGAAGAAATATTCGATATTCCGATTTGCGGTTTTCCCCTAACGGAAAACACTTCTCCAAACTTCTCCAAACTTTTCCACACCATACCTCGTGTAGTTCCGAAAAAGCCATTTGGAAAATTTGGAATGACGTAATAGAGCTACGGCCAAATGTAAAGTGCTAGTCGCCATGATACTTCAGTAAGAACGAACCCAACAGTAGTCGCGCATCCGATGCCAATGTATTGACGGAATCCTGGTTTCGCGATCATGAAATCTACTTGGTTTATACTGGCACGTTGTGCCCGCCTCAGCACATCTGCACTCCCGTAGGGGTTAAGCGTCGGTGCCATACTCCAATACCCAATTAGGTACCATTAGGCGTACTCCCCCCCTGGGATTAATGTTTATACATCGCTTAACGGGACTCCCCCCTTGGTCGGTATTTTTAGACATTCACCCACCCCCCTACCCCAGGAGGGTATTGGAGTTCGGTGCCTGCGTAAAGGCTAAAGAATTTGAATGTCCCGCCGTCAATCTCGCCCCATCTCAAGGGTTGGGTCACGGCGTTATGACAACATTTCAACAATTTCAATTTGTTGAAAATTCAATTCGCCATATCAACAAGCATATTTGTGGTGGCCTAAATCCCGTCTGATGTCCTGTCTGAATTTTTGTTGCGTAATCGTATGTAAAAACAAAACTTTGTATGACACACTGATTCTAACCACCGCTCCAAGTCACTGAAATTGTTGAAAATCAACAGTGGTTGTCCCGTCAATGCCCAAAATTGGGAAAAATACTCCCGTAAGCCGTAATGTTAAATTTTTTTTGAGACAAAATAATCCGAAATTTTTGAAAAAATGTATGTAGGCCACCAGGGTAAAAAAAACCAAGTTTTTTTGAGTAAACAATCGCATGGACCAAACTAGAGCGAAGTTGGTTGTCTAGGAATCTTGGAAGAACTGCCTAACTAGCGGCGTGTAGGCCGATAGTGAGGCAGTTCTTCCACGCAAGCACTCAATTGTCCACACGGACTGGTACTCCAGAAAGTTCATTAGAGTTTAGACAAAAATTAAGATCTTTTGTGAAACTCATTAGTATTTAGTGACCGCCAGATTTTTTGGATCCTATGAATTCGATTTTGAAAAGATAAGGTCAACTTTGTCAGAATGGTCGAAGAAGAAGGAATAGTAGAGAGTCCATCACAGCCATTGAAATTGATGGCCAAAATTATTTTTTCGAGATAATACTATCCATTCACAGTCACCTTCTTCTCCATAACATGCAGGCGTGTGAAGCCTCTTGAGCTGTAACTCCTCTGCCGACGTTGTCATGAGTGACAATTTTTGCACAAATGTGTTCCGGAAACTTTTCATTGTTACTGCTACGATAGCGCTTGTCATCCATCTCTTTCGGTTTGGATTGCAATTCATTGTGTGATTTTGATTATTTAAATTTAAATTAATTTCTCTGCCGCTCTCATCCTCAATATCAAATTTATTCTGGTCTCTAGGTCAACCTTATAATTGTGGCTCTGCCCATAACCACGCCCACTTTCGTCGTATGACCGCTCTGTAAGTGAAGAAGAATTATTACTCTATGGATAGGACTGACGTTAAAGACTTTAGTTAGTTTACTCTTGAAATTCGGGATATTTTATAAGAATTACGGCCAAATGTAAAGTGCTAGTCGCCATGATACTTCAGTAAGAACGAACCCAACAGTAGTCGCGCATCCGATGCCAATGTATTGACGGAGTCTTGGTTTCGCGACCAATGTTATTATCCTTCACACATTCTGTAGTTGTGTCATTGTGACCTTCTTAAAGTAAGATGGCCGCTAATGTTTTCTCGCTATAACCATTTAAGACACCAATATTTGGATTTTTTGGATCTGTCTGATGAATTCAAGTTTTCAGATTGTGAAGATGAAAGAATTATCAACTCTCTAAATCAAAACATTTCGAGCCTGACTTCTGATCATGCGCATAAACCATTGAGTGAAACTCGCCATTTCCTTGAAATCTTTAGTCAAATTTAGAAGCGCAAAAATGCAAAGAGCCGGATTAATAACCCTTCCTCAGCCCTTCCTTAAGGAACAGCTCTTCCTCAATAGCTTCCTCATTTGGGTTGGGTTTTCGTATTACCAACCTCACCTCATTTCGACCTTTGAGGAATTCCTCATTTCCAATTGAGAAAAAGTTGAGGTCGTCCCTTTTCGTTACTTGGGCATGGCGTTCGTATTACCAGCACTTTTTCATTTGCAATTCCTCGTACCCAAAAATGAGGAATCGTTTAAGGTAACCCCCCTACCTTCCTCATTCGGTTCCTTACCCGTCTCAATAATAATTAACAAAATTGAATTTTGGTCATGAGTTCAATGACCTCTCGTCTTGGAATTCAAGAAACTTTTGAATCCAGACTCCTAACTCTCCAAAGTTTGCCATCAGCGCAGTGCGCAGTTGCGACTACCTGAGTTTCTGGCTTTTCATTGGTCAATTGCCAAAGAACGGCAACACCTCAAGGAATTTTTCATCGGAGGAAGCGAGGAGGAGGTAATACGAAAACGAAGCCCTTCCTCCACTCTATCTGAGGAGGACCTCATCCTTCAATGAGGGTGAGGAAATCCTCAAATTAAGAAAATGTTGGTAATCCGGCTCAGTCTCCTATTTCAATTTCATTCCCACACCAACGAAGTGAAAATCAACAGTTTTGACCTCGGATGCCCAATGCCCATAACCCGTGACGGATTTTTCTTTGTTTACTTTTCAATTTAGCATGGGGTTGTCATCTTCAGATAAAGGACTTTTCCTGCTCTGTGGTATATTATAAACCAGTAATTGTAAAATAAAAGGTCCCATCCTTTGGGATGTCATGGATTGAATAAATTTTTGGATAGCACTAAACCCTCTCGCAGGCACGATCGCTTAAAGTCGTCCCATAGGGACGACTCTAAGCATTTGTGCCTGCTAGAGGGTTAACTGTAGGCTTGAACGTATACAGGGTAGGCCTTTTGATTGTGAACACATTACGTACGTCTATATCTCGCGCAGTTTGAGTGAGAAATTTTTGAAAAAAAAATATGACCGCATCCATAGAAAAGTTGGGACAGGTAATAATTTTTGCAGATTTTTTACAATCGGTTGAGCGGGTCAAAATGGCCGCGAAGGCGTAGCACTAGCCAGAACTTTTTCCATACGCCGTCCAGAGTCATCGCAAGTTTTTTCCGAGGCATTTGTTTCAGATGTCAGAATGCGAAAAAGTAAATTGAACTTATATCCGGGGATTCGACAGGGATTTCGGTGCTTAGATAAATTTACAATTTTTTTCAAAATTGTAAATTGGCGGTGTAGGTGTGCATATATATTCTTTCAGGTATGGGAAGAAGCCTCATTAAGATGAACGGAAACTATATGGTTCTCATTGGGGTACAACGCAGTGACGGATTTTTCCAAAACCGGTTTCAAAATTTCAGAAATGAAATACTCCAAGATTATTTTCACATTTCGGGGATTCCGATGAGTGGGGTTCACCCCCTCGGGGTCAAAACTGCGACCACCAAAAATTTCTCACAAAACTTTTCAGATTTCTCAATGCGATATTCCGGGTTACGTTTAACAGGTTTGCGATAATAAATTCGACTGCCACGTTTTGAACCCTGCTGGTAGAACCGAGCCTTATCAATGATGACCACGAGTCCCGCCATTTCTCCCACCAAGTGACCCTCATAGAGCTTCCTGCAGTTTGTTTTGCAATTTTTGAAGTGTACCGGCTTCAAGGCATTACTTTGGGTCTGCTTCATAATTTTTGCACCCAGACTCACCTTAGGACTATCGGGACAGTTGTTCAGGACATTTTCAGACGTTTTGAAATTTAATTTTGATACGGAGGGTACTTCTTTTCGATTAAAATGTCTATCTTTAGAAAAAGGTACTTTTTGGCAAAGAAGGAACCCCCCTACCTAACTCATAGATGTTTTTTTTTGCTAATTCTAGAGTGGACTTGAAGACGTTTTACAATTTTTTAATTTTCAGTCTGTGGTTTGCTTTTTATTATTATCAGCGAGGGGGTTGGCAAAAAAATTGCATTCACGAAATGTAATTCCAACTTTATGTGTACATATTTTAAAAATTTTGATTTTTTTTATCTCCCCGATTGATTTTTTGAATTGAGAGTGACACGTTCCGATCACGTTTTTTCCCTCTGTTATTTTATGTTCAGTGTCTGGTTTTAAAGTCTTTCCGTCTTTTTTATTTACAATTCAGTGATACAGAGAATAGACAGCTGACTGAGCGTGGAAAGAAAGTCAGTGTCAGTTATTAAATTAAAGTGGGCACAAAAAGGAGAAGAAATGAGAAAACAAACAATAAAGCAACTCAGTTTCATGCTTGGCAGTTGGGCATTTTTACAGTTGAGCACTTTTGCAGAATTTGCTAAATTCTGCTCAACTGAAAATCATGTGTCACGAATGCGCGGCTCTGATTGGTCAATTTAAACTGCTCAACGTTGGCAGATCCGCCAAACCCTGATGCCCTGATTCAATAGGGCAACTCAGACAGACTTTGCAGTTGAGTACTTGCGCAGTTGAGCTTCGGTGATCTGTTGCGCACGCGCCACTGTTTGTGCCCAACTGCAAAACTTCGAACCCTGAGCCGACTTGGCAGTTCCAATTATTAGACTTTTTTTCACAAAGTCAAAAAAGTCAAATTGACTGTCTTGAATCAGGAATTTGTTCGTGTGGAGCTCGCACACTACTAAAATTCATTCATAAAATTCATTCAGCACACTTTTAACTTTTAAATTCTAAGCTATTCCACCAATCGGTACTGTTGAATCGGCAGTACAGCACCACATTTTGGCATTATTTACTAAATTAACCAGACAGTAATCATCCACGTTTTAAAGTCAATAAAACACATTGTTGAACATATTTCTCGCGAATACAAATCAAAACGATAATTGTTTGAATTAACAATAAACATTTTGTACACCATACGTGGAAAATATTAAAATATAACATTTAACATTTTTGATAAAGTACAAAGATTTCCGTCCGCGACTCCCGTGGAATCATAAATCGGTATGTCCAAAATCTGAGCCAGCAATTTGAAATTAGGGCATCGTAATTCAGATGTTTTCTGTTGAACAGTACAGCATGTTTTCCCCAAACTTTGAGGTCAGAATTGGACTCTGAGGAGGGCTCAATCAACCAGTTCTGTTTTGTTTCATTGATTTCATTACACCAGCACGAATGCTAAGAAAGAGGGAAATTAAATATTGGAAAAGCTTAGATCCAGTTTGACGGTCATAATCTGGTTTTGGGGGCATTGTGAGATGGGGAATTTACCGTCTGATCGTCTGAAATTTTTAATTTTGCCGTTACAATCTTGAAGCATGGATTTAATTTTTATTTTGGAGAAATGGCTTCTAATTCGTGGACGGAGTTAAGTTATGAATGTAAACAATTCACAGTTTTGTTACTTAAGCAGGCACGAATGCTTAAAAGTCGTCCCAAAGGGACGACTTTAAGCGTCCCTGAGAATTCGTCAGGGTGTTCCACACAAAGGACTGTTGAAAGGGTGTCTCCATATAGCTAAAGTACGTACACTTTGGAATTTTCTAATTGTGGTTAGGTAGCGGAATGCCAAAAAAAACCCTTAGTTTGTTAATAGTTTCATTGAACCTTCATCTTCAACTTTGAGTAAGGCTCAAATCCTTGAACAGATTCAAGATTTTAAATTTTAAATTCCTTCGAATTAACTTCATACCTACTATGGAATTGAATATTTAGATTCGCTTCAATCACATTAACTCAATCATTAGCTCGTCGATTCTGTTCCTAATCATTTAAGATAGTATTCACTGAAAGGGACGTGTTTGACATATACCTATAAATCTACACTAGATATTCGTTGTTTTAAAACTCCGTCGCTCGGAAATCCGAAGAAATATTCGATATACTGATTTGCGGTTTTCCGCTAGTATTTCTACCGAAAAAAATTGCGAGACGGACTTTAGGATTAGGTTTTAGAGAGTCAAAAAAAGAGTCAATCTTCGGTCAAGGTCGCAACAACTTCAAATGTTTCAAAGCACACGAATGCTAAGAAATGAAATATTGGAAAAGCTTAGGTCCCAGTTTGAGTCTCAAAATCCTGTTTGTGGGGCATTGTGAGATGGGGAAAGGTGGCAGGGTCTAGGTCTAAGATATATGTAGGTATTATATCGTTTGAAATTTTTAATTTTACCGTTATAATCTTGAAGCATGGATATAATTTTTTTGTTTTAGAGAAAGGGCTTCTAATTCTAAGGGCTCTATAGCATGTAAGCCATGTGACGCATAGCACTGTAGAGCCATTTGGCTGGTACATTACATTACAGAGATCCGGAAAAACTCACTTAAAAATTTAATACTCTTGCAGCTTTGTTTTGATTTTCACGGGGATCAGATATAATTTAAATTGAATTATTTGCTATTTTTTAAAAATATAACCGAACATGAAAAAATTAAAGGAACGAAGTTAGTTATAGGTTGAAGTTGACTGTAATGTTAAACTGCATAGAGGATTTCAGATGTACAGTCCAAACCGCACTGCCATCTCCGGGATATTTGCCGCAACTATAACTCTCCTATATTGTGTGTTGTTTGCGTTATTTGATTGTGATTACAAAAGTCCGTCTAAATCATTTCCGCCACCCAGCGCCATCTACTCCCTGTTCGAGGAATTTTACCAAAGCAGTTCTAACTTTCACCGCTAGATCTGCCGAAGCACATTAAATCTACTCTTATTGAATTATATGTCATGGTTTATCAAAATCCTTCGTAACTATCCTCCCTGCAACCTCCAACACAATTAAGCTAAAAAATTTAATGTTGTACAACAAATACAAGTGTGAGAACCGTATTTAAAACAAATATCAGTCAAGAAGTTAATATTTAGTAATGATTCTGTTCAAAATGGATTTTTGTTAACCATTATGGGAGGGCGGACGTGTAAACACGTCCGCACTCCCTTAAGGGTTAAGGGGCAGAAGAAGAAATGAGAGTACAAAAGATGAGAGTCTGTGAAGCTCCCTTATGGGTGGATCGTCGGACTAAATGACTTGTATTTCATTTTTTCTTTCAAACCGTCTTGCATTATTTCCGTAAATGGCCCAAGACATAATATACTGGTGGTGATTTGATTATGAGGAGACGGCCGGAATTGACTGACTCACTTTGCAAATCCCTCAATGGTCTGGCCCCATACATCTCAAACGACCAATTAAGTAAAAAGTAAATACAGCCAAATTGACTAGAAATATGAATACAAAAGATGAGAGTCAGTGAAGCCGCACATAAAGGTGGATCAGACTGTAAATGACTTGTATTTCATTTTCTTTCAAGTGACGGGGCTTTGATTTTTGTTAACATAGAATTTTGCCCCTTTTTCTTTTAAGAAGCATTACCTGTTTGTCTCAAATTATTTTGCCAACCAGTATCCTTGCGGAGAGAGTGGTGATTAGTTCGGGAACGCCCTGCATACTAAGAAATAGGATTATGTTTTCGGTTGAACAGAGGCCTACAGTTAGGACTTTCTTCCATGCAAGCACTCAATTGTCCGCATGGACTGGTACTCCCAGTGTTAAATACCCTCCCAGTAGTCATTTTAACCCTTTGAGCAGTGGAAATGTGCACTTTGTGCCCGTCTAAACACGTCTCCACTCCTCTAAGGGTTAACTACTTATTGGTTTAAAAATTCTAACATTTTTTTTGGAAATTGGGATTGGAAATTCCGTTTTATATGATGAGGGTCAAAAGATCCAGCGGTAAATAGTGTGGTGAGGGGTCAGCAGGTCAATAGTTGAAGGGTGTAGAGGTCAGGAGGACAACATAAGTCAAATGGAGCCAATAGTCAATTTTGTTGAAATCTTTCAAAATTTTGAACTATTTCAGAAATTTCTATAAAAGAATTTGATTTTTTAAATGCATTTTGATTGGAATTCATAATAAAGGGAATTTTGAAAGAGAAATACAAAGTTTCAAATTTGATCGTATTTTTTAAGTAAATTTTAACTCCACTACTACGTTTGTGTTTGAGAATTTTCAAAAGTCCCATTACATGGAAGAACACGTAGACGCATGTTGGGCTGTGTTGAGATATTTTCAAAAAGTCCCACACCATGGGAGGGCAGCCAAACCCCATGCGTAGTTTGTGTTCCGGAAACTTTTCCTTGTTACGGCTACGATACCCCTTGCCATCCCTCTCTTCCCTTTTGACTGCAATTCATTGTGTGATTTTGATTACGAATCTTGCCTTTTCTATTCGTTGTCGGGGTACCTTTTGTGGCCCTTTTCGGATTTTTCTTTGTCACTGGTTGTTTTTCTATTAATGCATCTCCGAACGGGTTATTACTGCGACTTTTAAAATTCGGGATATTTGGCAAACCCTGTAGCCTCGGAAAAAATAGCATCCGTATTTCTACCCTTTGAGGGATTCTTAAAGACAACAGTATGAGCTTACTTTATAGTAACTAAGCGTTGTCCAGTCAATTCTGTCGATCTGTGGCAGGAGGGAATATTATTAAAGTGTCCGAATATCTGATCCAAGTCAATTGTCGCCATCTAGGGGCGGATCTGAATACCAGGGTTTCTAAACAGTTCCAACTGCCACCGCTAGATGGCCGGGAGGAAATTGTCTTATATTTATAGTGCTTCTTTTACTATTTTGCTTTCCCTAAGATATTAATACCGGGAAAAATTCACTTTCTACAAGAAGCACCGGGCTCAAATACAGATACAGTATTAGAACCCCGGGCTTCTATTGAAAGATATTTACCTTCAAGTCAGTCGCTTTCTCAACTTTCTCCCAATTATGGTGCATTGAGGGATTATGGAGCTCAGTTGGTGGAGTGGTGGATTGTTGATAGGAATCCATAGGTCTCCGGTTCAAATCCTACTCGGAGGATTTGACATTTTTCAACTTTTTATTTTCCCTCAAATATTCTATGAACTGTTCCACTCAGAAAATTCCGAAAGTTTAGTGGATTAGTCAATTAAAATTATGCAGATTGCGAAAATCACAATGAGCCAATACTAACTTTTGTAAAATTGTTCAATTTTTTAAAAGAATAGTTAAGTCAAGTACTGGACAATACTTTAACTTAACAAAATAAAAAGTAAGACAAATTAAAT
Organism: Protaphorura glebata; assembly: GCA_034694305.1. Classification (NCBI taxonomy): domain Eukaryota; kingdom Metazoa; phylum Arthropoda; class Collembola; order Poduromorpha; family Onychiuridae; genus Protaphorura; species Protaphorura glebata. The sequence continues at coordinate 14,231 of JAQFYE010003270.1, forward strand.
TCCTTCGGGTCGGATTTGAACCAGCGACCTATGGATTACAGATTTCATATCAACTACAGTCCACCGCTCTACCAACTGAGCTATCGAAGGTTAAGTGAGTGGTGGGCATCCCCAAGTAGACACACGAAGGAATGGATTAGATTTGACAGCTAAATTCGTCATTTGAATACGATGATGGGCAGACGCGAGGTCCTATATGAATGGAAACGAAATAAATAAAAATATCTTATAATATTATTGGATCAGTTGAAATAAATGACTGGCTTAAGAATTTCAAAAAAAACAAGGACTAATTATGTCTTGTTCACATTTCAATTGGTGCTACGCGATGTCTCGGAGCGTGTGCATGTGCATGGAATGGATGTCATCGCGTAGTACATTTGAAATAATCTGAAAGGAACATTAATGATTGCGTCACTCCTGACGTTCCAAAAATCATTACAATTCACCAACTACATGAATTCCAAAACTAATTGACAAAGTATTTTCGTAATATTTCTAAAGTTTCTTAATTACTTCCTTTTGGAACTCATAATAAATACGGAGTCCAAAAAAATACAAAATTACGACAAAACTTGACGTCAACATAATATTTCTGGGTCAAAATACGTTTTACCAATTCACCTCCGATTTTGCCTAACTTTCAAAATTAACTAAATTTTTTATCTTAGTAATTTTTGTAATTGCATAGTATATTTATTTTTTATACCTTCTTACCATACCGATCATGGACGGGTGATAAAATACCGCCAATAACATGAAATCCACCAATTTTACTCAAATAATCTTTTGCCAATTCTGAAAATAATCAATATTGTTCAGTATATTTTTTTAATAATTAAACCAAAAATCAATAAATTACATTATTACTTAAATTTTACTTACCAAAAATCCTTAGATGCATGATTGTGGGTGGATTGAATGCACCGCAGATGAATAATATTATTTTTTGTGATGACATTTTTGAAATTATGATAGTTTTTTCAAAATTCTGTAGGATAATTTCTAATTTCTGATAAGAACTTTAGTTCCCCTTTTTTCTCCCAGAATTTGCAATAAATCCGTCTCTGTGTACAAAGTTTGAATGACATTACTTTCCCGCACACACTGAGGTCACGGGAATATGGGGAAAAATTGTATTTCCAATTTTAATTTTTGAAAAAGTGACAAAATTTTGAAATAAATAGATGAGTAGAGTACTGGAGAATATTCTAGCAAAATAAAAAGTTAAAAAAATTAAATTCCTCCGAGCCGGATTTGAACCAGCGACCTATGGATAACTGATTTCATATCAACTACAGTCCACCGCTCTACCAACTGACAAGGAAGGTACACCAAGTGTTGGTCGAGTTGAGTGTCGAGGGCTATGCTACTTTGAAGATCATCCAAAATAATGGTGTTGTGCAAAATATTAGACCGGAGAAATCAAATTTCGAATTTTTGAAATTTTGAAAAAAATTATTTTATCAAAGGGGGGTGTCTTTGTTCTCTGATTTTTTCAATGTTATATCCCATAAGA
>JAQFYE010003271.1:0-15746 GCA_034694305.1 Protaphorura glebata
ACATCAGATTACTAAATTCCGTTGTCAGAAGTTAGGACTACACTCCCATCTCCAACGGCAGATTTATTTACAGGGTTGAGGGTGCTTACGAACAGGGTTCATGGGGTTGAACGGTCGCGCGATGACAGTCACACACACATTCATACATCCAGTTTCGCCATTCACAACATCCCGACACATTTTTGACAAATAGCTAGCTCATCGGGTAGATGTCTTAGGCTGTTCAGTGTTGAGACAAACTAGTTGGAATTCTTGTAGATCGAATTTAGAAATCGTGAGAGAAGGAGAGCTACTCAACATAATATTTGGTGACCCCGACGTGATCGGTGGTGTTGTGATTCGTGGGACATTTTCGTATTGTTTTGGTAATCGTAAGTGGGATTCCGCACAATGTGTATTCTCAAACGTGGGCGGAAACTACTCAGGGCGAGAGTCACCAAGACGGTGAACGAGATCGAGGTGGAGATCCAGAAGGAAGTTCCAGACCACGCGTTTTTGAGGGATAAGTTGAGCAAGCTCGAGGAGAGTTGGCCCGAATAGTCAGCACTAGATCACCGCTTTGCCGATGCTCTTCTTCAGGAGGGGTGTACTGATGAGCAGCAGGATGAAGAAGACCAGGGAGCTGAATAGTATGAGGACAAGGTCAGGACAGGCAAGCGAATGGTCAATGACGTGGTTTACCCGGTTCGGTCTCCCAGCCCCAGCGTCTTTAGTACAGCCGCTTGCATTGCGTCGACAGGTGGTAAGGAAACCTTTAAGTTACCGAAGATTGAGCTCAAGAAATTTTCTGGAGAATTGACAGAATGGCTCGGCTGGTGGGCACAGTTCCAGAAAATTGATAAAAAACCGGTACTAGATGCCTGTGACAAATTCCAGTACTTAGTTTAATGCATGGTCCCCGGATCCCCAGCACGAGCATTAATAGAAAAGTATCCTCAATCAAAATAGAATTACCCGAAAGCGATTGAAGAACTGAAGGAACAATTTGGGAAGGAGGAGCTCTTGAGGCAAGTCTATATCAGGGAGCTATTAAAATGTCTATCAACAAAGGTCAACACAATTCGAGAAAAGTATCGTTGACCCACCTGTATGATAAAACAAACTCCCATTTACGTTCTCTCGAGTCCCTGGGATCCAAAATAGAACCAAAAGAATTCCTGTTCCCGATGATTGAGTCCAGTCTTCCTGAGATTCTGGTCGCATGGCAACAAATCTCTTTCTACGAGAAGGGAAATCAAGGCGGTCCAGGCGTAAGTGAGTTGGATTATTTGTTGCAATTTTTAAAACGAGAAATTGACGGTTAGCAGCAAAGAGCGCTGGCAAAGGCAGGTTTCAGTTCGGAACCAAATGAGAAGAAAAAGGAATGGAATCCAAAGAAACGATTACAGTCCGAAAAGGTACCGACAGCTGCTGGGCTCTTCAGTGGTGACTCAAAGGCTCCGTGTTTCTTCTGTGAGAAAACTAATCACGAAACAGAAAGATGTTTTGCAGCCCATTCAATGTCACTTGAAGAAAAGAAAGCAAAGTTGAACAACAAGCGGGCTTGCTTCTCATGTTTTAAAACAAATCATCCAATCAAATCCTGTAAAATGAATCAGAAACGTATAATCTGTGGTCAAAAGCATAATGCATTGTTGTGTCCAATGAAGCAAAAGGAGAAATCAAAACCTATGAACATGTCTGCTCCAGAATTCGTCCCGACTCTCCCGACTACCCACACTGGTCTCAATTGTTCAAATGAGATCATTTTGCAGACATTTATTGTGAAAGCACGGAATGATCGGAACGGAAAAGAAAAAAAGTTAGCCTTATGATCGACTCTGGATCTCAACGATCCTATATTCTCAAGACCAAGTCACAGAAATTGGGACTCCAACCAACGGAGAAAGTTAGTCTCCAACATGAACTCTTCGGTGGAAACCACGTGACTGTCAAGGGTCACAACCTTGTCGATGTTGAGCTTAGCAGTGTAGTGGGAAACTTTTCAACGAAAATGAGATTCTTAGACCAGCAAGTCATTTGTGGCGTGATCGCCAGAGTTCGAAAGGATCCTGGATGTCTGAATTAGAAGAAAAGTAGATCCAAGTAAGTGTGTTATGTTGAGTAGCTTTCCTTCTCTCACGAGGTCCAAATTCGGTCTACGAGAATTCCAACTAATCTGTCTCAACACTGAACAGCCTAAAACATCTACCCGATGAGCTAGCTATTCGTCAAAAATGTGTCGGGATGTTGTAGATGACAAAACTGATTTGTATGAATGTGTGTGACTGAATAATAAAACGTAATTGATTCTGAGGTCTGTGACTAAACCTGCGTTTCTACCAACTCTCTAACTATTCAATGAGTGGAAGGACACTTCTGGAAATAGTCCGCTTTTGTGACAACAGTAATTTTATTAATCAAATCACTGAAAACTGGTTAAATATTTCAAAGATTCCTCAAATTTTACAAGACAAAATAACAGCGTCTGTTGTCTGTAAGAGAACGTATGAGAGAATAATTTGGCGTCTCTAGACTGCCCGTTAAACCAAGAAAATAAATGTATTACTCCATCCACCACGTCGATTGCATCACTCTTCTTTCCAGTACATTCTATGCTTAACAATATAGATACAAACGAATCTACGTAGAAACGACGTCGAGCGCTCATAACAATTTGCATTTGCTGGAAATTGGGTATCTTCTTTTCCCTTTGCTGTTTACATTATTGCTGGACAAAGCAAAACTGGCTTGTTTGAATTTCAATCTATTTGCACGAGTGTTTTATTGTTTCTATATGCTTACAGAAAATTCAAAATTCATCTGGATTTGCTCCATGTAAGGAGTTAGGTTCATTTTGTTATGTTGAGTAGATTTCCTTCTGTTATGTTGAGTAGCTTTTCTTTTCTCACGAGGTCCAAATTTGGTCTACGAGAATTCCAACTAGTCTGTCTCAACACTGAAGAGCCTAAAACATCTACCCGATGAGCTAGCTATTCGTCTAAAAAGTGTCAGGGTGTTGTGAGTGGTGGGACTGAACGTGTGACTGTGTGTGTGACAGAATAATGAAACGTATTAAATCTGAGATCCGAGACTAAACCAGTGTTTCTGCCCACTCTGTCTACTCAATAAGAGGTATCACACTTCTGGAAATATTCCAATAATGTGACAACTCCCGGCTTTCACAGCCTCTTGAGATCTTAACGAATACCACTATTATATGCGCGGTCAACAAGGTTTTTTGAAAATTTATTCAAAACTGAACATAATTTTGATATTTTGAAATACCTTTTCAATACAATTAACTTAAAAAGTTGCTTAATTTTAGACTTGTGATGCTACGTGAAACCTTAGCGAGTAAACAACTGAGAGGTAACGACGCAATTGCGGTTTGTTCAAAGAAGTTGACGAAGTCACCACTGCCTTTCTGGTTATTCTGCTAAGTCTGCGCATAGACGTTGGAAGGATTCACCTATTGATGATAATTCACCAAGACTTAACCGCCGTAGTCATACAACTATTTAAGTTAATTTCAAATAACAATTAGCGTAATTAACGTAAAAATTAAGTATTTTCGAATTTTTTAGTTATTTTTCTCAACATCTCTATATGTTAATAAATTGGAATAGTCGTTTAGAAGTCTTAATTACACATCCTTTGAAGTTAATTGTGATTAACGATTAGCTTAATTAACGTACGAATTAATTTTGGAATTTTTTAACTATTTTTTCCAACTTCCCTATGTTATATTTAATTTGAATGGTCGATTAGAATTGTTAATTACACAACTTCTCAAGTTAATTATAATTCTCAATTAGCGTAATTAGCATTACAATAAGTATTTTAAATTTTTTTTGACTACTTATCCCAGCTTGCCCAAGTCATATTTAATACGAATAAGCGTGGAAATGTATCCAAAAGTCGTATAGTAAGTCATGTGTCTTTTGAGGTTAGTACCGTAATGTTTTGAAAAGGTATTTCAAAATATCAAAATTATGTTCAGTTTTAAATAAATTTTCAAAAACCTTGTTGCCCGTGCATGTGATAGTGGTTTTCGTTATAATTTCAAGAGGCTTTGAAAGCCGGGAGTTCAAAAAATTTCCGGGAATGCGTTTCCTAAAAAGGTGAGAGGGGTGGTGGGGCGAGGGTTGGTGAAGTTGGGGCGGGAAGTGATAGGTTACAATTTTAGCCACATTAAAATAACGAAATTGTGTAGAACGCTTCTGCCCACTCAGCCTCCCAGGCGCAGAGGGGTTTGACGGGGAAGTACACAGACTGGCGAGGATACACAGCGTACAAACTGGAAGGGACACATTTAGTTACATATGAATTCGAGGGGATACATGTAGAGTATACAAATTGTCGGGGATACATGAAGATCCTCACAATATTGACGGTATTCATGATAATCTGGACTAGTGACCACTAAACTGAAGCCACTACAATTCTAAACATAGTCAAACATTAAATTACTAACTTTGATCCTCGTATATATGGACTACACCTCGATATCTAACACAGTAATTGAGATACGAGCTTAGAATGTAAGGAGCCACTATAATATAAAGCATTAGAAAATATCATACCTATTTTAATTTATTCAACGGATTAGACGAATAGTTATGCAACGCCATAGCCGACCTAACCTGGCACAGATGGTCCAGTGCAATTAGTAAAGCTGTCTTTAATAAATAAATAAATAAATAAAACCAAAGCCATTAAAGCACGCATTGCAGACCGTATGTTCCTATGTTCCTTATGTTCGAGAAGGATTTCTAAGGTGTCTCAGAACTTTGGATTTTCTTAATTCTCTAATCGGTCGATCCCTAATATGGCATTTAAGTATTACATAATCATATTGTCAAAGTTCAAACGCGAGAAGAATATCTCCTCCGAATGCTCAGGTTCTAGAAATCCACTTCCTACCAAACTCGACAACTTAATTCTGTTTCACAAACTAATCTTTCGTAAACCACTGTTTTAAGGATTCACCTATCCAGTAATAAAGAACAGCAGGGTCTCCTTTACTAAGAAAAGTTATTTTTTGGAGAAATTAGGAGTAAATTAGTAATGGTAAGAACAACAGTGAAAATGGAATTCAATCAAATATTTCAAAATGTGTACAAACACGTCTATGTCGTTGGGCGTTGAAAAATGCAATAATTCACTGGACACTTCTTTGGTCCTACTTTCACAGAAAAATGTCTACGCGTCCAAAATTCTCTAACACGTTTGTCTTGTTCACTCCCATTCATAGATTGGGGGTCGCTCCCAACTCCTTCTTTTCCACAGCAAACCAAATCGTCGCATTGTCAACTGCACAGCTTCTCCTCGCCCGCTTCACAAACACAAGAAGTTTTGGAGGGCACTCACATTGTGATGCATGCGAACTGGAGGGGATACAAGGCGAGGCGTCCAAACTGGAGGGGATACATGGCGGGGCATCCGACTGGAGGGGATACACAGTAGAACTCAGAGATGGATAGGACACCATGGGGATACATGGGGATATGAACAGCTTGATAAGAACCATGGGGATACATGGGGTTGAATCATAGAATTGAAATGAAACACGACAGCTTGGACTAGTGACCAACACGTCGTAGCTGCTACTGTTCTCAACACAACGAGACATCAAATTCCTAATTTCCGTTGTCAGAAGTTAGGACTACACTTGGATCTCCAACAGCAGATTTATTTACAGAGTTAAGGTTGCTCACGAACAGGGTAGATGGGGTTGTACGGTCGCGCGATGACATAGACCGTCTCAATACTGCACAGTTTAAAGCATCTACCCGATGAGTTAGCTATTCGTCAAAAATGTCGGGATGTTGTGAATGGTGAAAAAACTGTTAGTATGACTGTGTGTGTGACTGAATAATAAAACGTATTAATCCTGAGGTCTGCGACTAAACCAGTGTTTCTACCTACTATGCCTACTCAATGAGAGGTCGGGCACTTCTGAAAGTAGTCCACTTTTGTGACAACAGTACTTTTATTAGTCAAATCACCGAACAAGATTCCTCACTTTTTACAAGACAAACTTATAGCTTCTGTTGTCAGTAAGATAACGTATGAAAAAATGAGAACTTACGATTAGCTATGCACCCACGCCAAGTCGGTCACTCCTTCAACAGTTTATGTACCAACCGACAAAATAACAAATCTGCGTAGACCGTCTTTGCCACTCAGCCTTCCAGGCGCAGAGGGGTTTGAGTGGGACTCATATGAATCTGGCCGGGATACGTATACGAGTTGGAGGTAACACACAGTAGAGCATACAAATGGGAGGGGACATTTGTAGTTACATACAAATTGAAGAGGAAACATGTAGTGGCTTACAAAACCATGGGGACACACACATAGACTAGCGCGGACACCATGGGGATACAAGGGAACGCCTAAGAAATTGCGGGTACACATGACAACTTGGACTGGTGTCAACCAAATTGAAGTTACTACCATCCTTAGCACATTGAAACATTAAATTATTAAATTTCTTCCCCGGATATATGGACTACGCCCGAATATCTAACAAAGATCAAAACGAGGATGGACTGGTCTGCAATTATACATTGCCTCATTTAGGTTTTTAGGTATGTGATCGTACGCATGATTGTCTTGTTGGAATTATTAAATTCATAGAGCCATATGTATAGTCACCTGAGTTGACTATACAATTTATTTTGCCTTCTGTTGAATAATACTTGAGTGCGTAGTTTGGTTTAGGCTTACATCCTTCAACCAAATCGTCTCTCATTACCTCACCTTGAGTGTACATTAGGGTCCAGCCTTACAACCTGTATCCTGCGTTCATCCGCAAAACCAAACCATCAGCCATACAGAAATGCCTTACAAACTTTTCTTTGAAGCAAACAATTCAGACAGGTCTGTCAAAAAAATAAAATCACTCCAATTCTTAGAAATAATTATTAGCCCATGGACGCATTCCTGTAAATCCCAATATCCGTCGGTCCGTAACGCGCTCCTCTACGCTGACACGAACGTGCACTCATAATTGCTGTTTCACTCTAATAGAACACACTCGGACGCATTCAGAACACTATGCGCCTTAGCGCAATTGCATTGCAATGATGATGACTGTTACTCGCAATGACATAAACAACACGAAGCTACCTCAACTCTTCTGTTCGTCAGACTGCAGCGACGGCGAAGCAGAATGGGAAATGTAACATTACGGTCAGAACGCTGTGTTTCTGAGAACAACTAAGCTTTAGATATATCTGAGGTTAGATTGAAGCACGTAATGGCGAGCAGGCTTAACTAGAGATTAAAGTTGTTTAGAGACATCCATCTGACTAATAATCTCTTCAACATTAGGGGCAAACACCCCATCTCTCCAGCATGGGGGGCAACACCCCATCTCTCCAACATTTGGGGCAACACCCCATGTTTCCAACATGGGGGGCAACACCCCATCTGTCCAACGTGGGGAGAACAACCCATCCCTCCAAAATTGAGGGCAACACCCATCTCTCCAACATGAGGGATAACACCCATCTCCAATATAGGGGCAATACCCCATCTCTCCACCAACATGGCGGCTCATATCCCATCTCTCCAACATGAGAGGTAACATCCCATCTCTCCAACACGGGGGGCAACACCCCATCTCTCCTACATGGGCAGCAACGACCCATCCTTCCAACATGAGGGGCAACGTTTGCTCCCTCCAACATGGGGGGCAACGTCCGATCCCTCCAACATAGGGGGCAACACCCCATCCCTCCAACATGAGGGGCAACATCCCATCTCTCCAACATGGGGGCAACACCCCATCTCGCCAGCATGCAACGTCCCCTCTCTCCAACATGGGGGGCAACAGCCCATCTCCCCAACATGACTATGTCAATTGATAGTAGTGGAAGCACTGATGTTTTGTATACGTTATGTGATAGGCGTATTCCATAACATGAGGGGCTACACCACATCTCTCGAAGATGAGTATGTCAATTGATTGTAGTGAAAGCACTGCTGTTTCGTATACGTAATGGGATAGGCGTATCCCATAACATGAGGGGCAATACCCCATCTGTCCAACATGAGGGGCAATACCCCATCTGTCCAACATGAGGGGCAATACCCCATCTGTCCAACATGAGGGGCAATACCCCATATGTCCAACATGAGGGGCAACATCCCATCTCTCCAAGAGTTATTATGAGGTGATCGAAATAGCTAAAGCTAACATTCTCTACAGCCTATCTACACTCTCCGTAACCTCTCTACCACTAAAAATTTCCGCAAGTTACTCATGTGTGCTTCACCGTCCGCACCCGTGACCCGACTTGAATTTGGCCATATTCTATTCAGTGGTCATTTGTCCAAGCTAACATGTCTGGTCTATTTTGTGAGCATCCCCATGTATCCCTATGGATGCTCATCAGTGTATTATACTTCCTCGTTTCTCCGGCTGTGTGGATAAATCCACGTGGATCCCTTCCAGTTTGTATGCAACCGCATTCATCCCCGCCAGTTTGTATGAATCCCCATGATGTTCCCATAAAAACTGGTGTTTGGGAAGCTGAACGAGCAGACGCCGTTAAATGGACTATGAGGCTTTTGCTTATGCTTGGAAGGAGTTGGGAGTCACTCCCTATCAGCCAATGAGAGTGGCTGAGACGAATGTGTTAGAGAACTATTGGACTAGTAGCCATTTTGCGTCACGTTCTTTATATAGAGAAATAGTTAGGTTTTTGTATTGTACGTAAAAGTAAAAGCACCAGAGAAGAGTCCAGATTAGTACTCTGTTAGGCGTGACCAGACAAGTAGACTTTTCCCTAATAAATGCGTTGAATATTCAGTTTTGTTGTGTGACAAGAAAGTTATTTTGAAAGTTTAACTGTGACGGCTCGGGCATCTTTGACTAACTATCGGTTTGGCAGTCGAACACGAAATTGTCCTCATTGGTTATTTAGTTCAGGTACTGAAAGTGTAAAGTTATTTTGGATTCATATAAATTTGAGGAACCCAAAACTTTAAATTTGGTCGAGTATAAATTCACACCCCAGCCTGAGAGATTTACGAGCTCAGTGGCAACTAACATTTTGTTGTGACAAATTAGTGACTACTAGAACCCTAAAACTGAGCAATCGGGTGGTCAGATTGTTACAATTGGAAAGAGTCACCAGCATCACGGCCATAAGTCGACTAATTGACCTGTGACCTTGGAGGTTGACCGCAGAGAAAAATGATAACGGGAAAAGTTCCGTATCTCACTGACTAAGACAACTTTTGTAGGGGTACCTATTTAGGTTAAAAAGGAACCCAAGGTAGAGCGTTGGTGGCCTCTGGAGGTCACAGAAGTTAACCTTTCGGGTTGGGATCTTCGCAAAAGTTGTTCAGGATTCAAGGGTTACAACTATCAAAAATGCAGCCGATTCTAACGCGGAGCTCTTTCAGTGCCTTATGGCGGTATCCGTTACTGGAACAATTTTCCTTTTCTGAATTTATTAGTTTCAGAATCCATACGCGCATAAGTAACGCGCAAACAGCTCGTTGTAATTAATTTGTTCCGCTCGAATAAGTGTGTTAGTTTTTGTTTGACAGTCGTGCCAGTTTTTCTCGTCCTAGAAAAGTTGTAGTACGATTCTGCCACTCCTCGGTAGTTTAGCTGTACAGGAACTGTTAGGTTAATTCGACTTCGCTTAACTTTGAGCAATTTAGACAATATGTGAATTCGGTCGTACAAAAATTTACAACCCACTTTAAGATTTACAACCTTAGTGGCAAGTAGCACAAGGGAGAGTCATAACATGTATTACAGAAACCAACACCTGACACCCAATTTTCCCAGTGCACTGGCATCCTGTAAATGGGTTTTTGTCGAAAATAGTCTATACAATTGAAGTACTTTTTTTGCCCTATCTCCGATATTTCATGAACTCCATTTTCAGAAAATCCTTAAAAAAATTGATGATCATTAAGAGAAATTTGAAAAACCTCAAGCCGTGGGATGTGGAGATTGTTCATGGTATGGTAAGATGACATCCCGGATTTCATAACCTCATTATGTGCAATAATTGCGTGCATGCTATACGCATCATGTAGGTAGAACAGTAGAATCCCTCGGCAGTAGGAAAGCAATGCAATCCTATTGGACCACCCAGAGGTACCCCTAGTAGTACGAAGTGAACAAAATTGAGAGGTACCCCTTCTAGTAGGGATTAATTAAGATAAGTATCCTTGGTAGCAGGCACACATCAAAGTGATTTCAAACGATATGAGGAAATGACGAAAGTTTCTGCGGGGGTCTCCAAATGTGAATGGTGTGGTCACCCAGAGATTACTAGGGCACGTGCCAAACAGGGTCTAATTTTTTGAAAAATGTCCAACATGGCGGATGATTTTAAAAGTCGGTACACAGGTTGACCTCGGTATAAAGACCATTGCTAATTATGTCATGGTACATGATGTTTAACTCCATATATAACATGAACCGTTTTGTTGACAAAACTAGACTTACCCAACGCGATTGGACGTGACCCCTAGTGGTCACAAAGGTCAGCGGACATGCATTGCACATTCACAATGTACTCTCCATGATCAGGTGAGTTAAACGTCGGGCCTGGGTCCTGGTTTGCATGCGATGACTCTCCCTTGTTAGCTCTAACAGATTGGTGACGGCCAGAAATCTTAGATACGGCCGCGATAACTGTTGCTTACCAAGAAACTGAACTATTGAGAGGTTAGACTATTATAGTTAGGACCAGGGTAGTCTGTGTTAGGCTTATTTGTTTGTAGTTCGCTTGATTTCGTTTAACCCATTTGTCCATATTTGATAACACGTTTTGTCAGGAACACTAGCGTATTTCGTCCAATCAGCTTAAGTACTGTGACAGTTCAGTACTTGTACTTATCGGTATATCCGAGAATAAATTAGAACTAAATACACAAGAGCAAACTTAGCAATCCCATCCGTTCATTCATTTATTTATTGATATTTGCAGGGGCACCATCGGAGATACGGATTTGTCGTCGCTTTTAGCCATTATGCAACCCACCCCCTTGGAGTTTGAGACAGGACCCAATACAGAGTATGTATTCGAGGTTCATTAAATTTTCTAAGCTGCCGTCATCGGCAGCTCTAGGCTGCAACCCCGTAAATGTTCGGTTTCGTTAGGCCTGGCCTAGTTTGGATTTCATGATTTCGACTTGTAAAGAATATTCATATTTTTTTAAAATAATATAAATTGTAATCGGCAGACAGATTGAACTCCAAATTCCAAATCGCAATATACTAAGTACAGGGTGTCCCAAATGAATATAACGAGTTTCAAAAATTCACAATTTCAAAAATATTGACTAGAATTTCAAAAAATATATGTTTATGAAAATTTCGAAAGGACTTGTTATTTTTGCAATTTTGACATTTCTCAATTAGTGAAATGTATTCCAGCTGTAACTCCAATTTTTCTCCTACGACCGCCTAAAAACGTTATTATGGGGCATCTGGATTATTTGAAACCGAATTCTACGCACATGCTTTTCGATATCTCCACAACTTCAAAAATAATTGTCAAAATTTCGAAAACAATCTTCGAAATTTATACAATTAATTTTGAAATGTTGGAAATTGTTTTCAAGAAATAAAAATTATTTTTGAAATTTTCGAAATTATTTTTCTAATTTTCAAAATGAATTTTGAACCATGAAAAGAGATATCGACGAGCAGGCGCGTGGAATTCGGTTTCAAGCAATCAATAGGTCAAGGCAATATTTATTGGACGATGTATCGTCGTCCAATTTCCACCCGCCTTACGACCCTCCTGACATATTTAGGAGTCACCAGCAAAAATTTCAAGACCTCAAATCGCCGAGTCAAACGAACGGAAATGGTGGGGTGATTTTAATACAAGTAAAAGTGCATGCCACTTTGTTGACCAGGCGGTCGTTAAGTTAAGGATACATATGAAAGCATTTTGCCTTTTGCTTAAAAAGTTGAAAGGTTCAAATCTGAAAGTGACAGCAAAAGCAATGCAAAGCCATTTTCCTTCGTGCAGTAAATTCAGGAAGTGAGATAAAAATCACAAAGCAAAGCAAAATGATGCCACATTGTAATTGTTGCAGTAGACTATAGAAGTTAAAAGGTAGTTTTCTTTGAAGAAGTTTCCGAGAAGCACAAAATATGGACGGAATGGCACTATCAAGCTTAGCTTATGCTCTCAAATTTTCATAATTTCATTGATACAGATAATCTGTCACCGAAGTTTATGCTAATTAGATGTACTCTTGTTTTTACACACTCTATACAATTATCAAACGTGGCTGCATTGCATGTCACAAATTTCTAAAGCACAGGGCGCACAATTCAACAGCGATTTTTTATTCACAAGACGATATTTGTTCCCTAGCACAAAACGGTAATGGCTAATAATTGTTGAATCTGGACGCAACCGCGTAATTGCGAAAATTTACCAGCTATTCTAACGTTCCATTGTAACACTGTTGTCATTAGGTTGCCATTCAATCACAGCCTAGACGGAATCATTGGCCTAGGCGATACCTGGAACATAATATCACTGCAGTCAGAAGGGAACACCCAGTTGGTGATCAACCCAATGGTCTCCGTATTCACACCAGCGAAATACAAAGGCTTACCCGAATTAGCTCAATTCGAGAAAATTCTCTCCGTCAAACTTGCTTCTCTTGGATGTGTTGACCTTTGTTTGCTCATTTGTCCCGAAAAGGAGAAGAAATGGAAAAGTAAGTTTTAAAATCGTAATAAGTAAACATTTTTCAAATTTTATTAAGCAGTTTGGCATTCGTGTTATTTTTAATATTTCTTTGATCTAGCGACGGACCTGGAAATAATACAAAAAATTGTTGTTGAAGCATTAAAGAGCTCGCTCGCTAAGCTTGCAAAGGAATCCATCACCAACCGAGACTACGTTTACAAAATGGATGACAAATATGCAATCCGCGATCAAAGCGATTGGGAAATAGTGGGTAATATCTTTCCCGAGGAAGTAAAGGCTCAAGCCAAGTCGGAGGTGTACAGCGAAGTGCTGCCGAAGGAATACCAGCTCTATGTCATATTTGAGTCTCTTGGGCAGGATATTACTATTGCAAGGCGTGACATCCGTTATCTTATCAACCTGCCAGAGAAGGACATTAATACATTTTACTCGTGTATCCGAACGGAGAAACTAAAACGACTTGTTCTGCACTGCGCAACAGACTTCACGGCACATCCGACAAAGGATGATGATTTTATTATAATTCCGAACAGCGAATATATTGATCAACGCTCACATTATCTGAAATTCGACCGAAAGTACTACTATCCAGTGCTAAGCCTACCTGGCTTTGGAAATGTACGGTATACGTATAACGAGCCAACCAAGGATTCTATAGCTGGTTTTCAAGTGTATCTTCGTTGGACTAATTTCACCGCGCATCACCGGTTCAAATTTTTCCGCGAGGCATACCTAGCCAGACGAATGAGTGAGTTGTCAAAAGCAAGATTTACTTTTGATGTCAGAGCTGGCAAAGAGTACTGCAAAAAATTGAGGAAGGAAAAGGACAAGGAAATGCTGAGACCCCAGCTCACAGGTATGGTCAAAGACATGTTACGGTTTCTTGAGGCTGGTGTTGAGAATCGCGTAGAGGTCGTGTATTCGACAACTGACACAACTGGCTCCATTGTACAGTTAATCCAGACTGCATTTGACAAATCCGAAATGTGGCTTAAAGAACAAAAACTGTCGTTTATTCAAGACAACTTCATGTTTTCGTATTTTGACAAACCTACAGTTATGAGTTGGGCGAATCATCACATTTTGCCAAGTTTGAGAACTATTAATGCCACGGCAAAAAAATTGCAAGAGTTAACGGATTCTAAAAACAAGACGTTTCAAGACATTGGATTGCAGTCTTTTTGGTCTGAACAGGACTACGCAAATGTCGTAGGGGCGGAAGCTATCATCACTTTTTTTCTTAACGGCCAGGTTTCAGAAACTAAATGGAATAAAGGAATAAACAAATATTTCGGATTTGACATTCAGAATAAGCATGGGCAATTTCAATTAAAAAACGCAGAAGAAATAAATGGATTATTAGTTTGCAGCATGACCAATTTTCCACGAGAGTTGATTCCCGATTGGATCACTTGGCCGGAAATCACATTTCTACGGGAAATTCGAGAGCAAACCGAGAATATTTCAAAAGGAGAAATGGAGAAATCAAAACTGTGCAGAGCTCTAATAGGCTATGCCATGTCGTTTGAAAGAGATGAAGGAACAAAGACGCGAAATATGTTATATACCAAGCCGTCTGAAAAATTGGATTTAAGAACAATGCTGAACAATTCTAATATTCCGCATCAAATAATGTCCACACAAACTCGTCAGGTGACAAGTAAACCCAATAAAACCGTGATGGCGGTCCCCGACTTAGTAAGCGGATTAATCTCTGGAACTATATTCATGGATGGGAAATTGAAACAGAAAGTACATGTTTCCTATGTACTGCGATCAGTCAATGAACGTGTTATGTCACACGAATCGGGTTGGGACATCGAGAAAGCTACGTGTGAGTTCTTAGATACTGAAATTCTACACCAGGGAATCCCCATTGTACTAAAGAAATCGAAAGGCGCTTTTGTAGCCGGATTTCCATACAGAGTGGTACTCACTAATGCCATTGGTATGTATAACTATCTTCCTTTGATCCAGGCCACCCATAACTGGCGTAGCGATTCACTATACGACATTAATACAACAAATTCATTCATGGATAAGAAGTTTAAATACCTATTCACAATGAACGCTTGGTATCTGAGGTCGAAAGTCGATGCGGACGTGCTCTTCCACTTGGCAAGTCTTGTCTTAGGTGGTAAAATGAAAGACGCTAATGACAAAGTGGAAGGGATATTGGACTCACTGGATGCGAACGACGCAAACTACAATTCAACTGTGGATCTTCTCCAAAAGCTGGTAAAGCTAGGATGATTGAGCTCCTCATGGATACTCCCGACACTGTTCCAGAATCTAATTTATTATTAAAACCAGACTACAAATTGTTTTGACTTCTACAAATTGGGGAATACCTGATACTGAACATATGAAATTATACTTGACGTGTGATATGGTACTAAACATTCTGCAACATTTCACATGTGTAAAATTGTCTACCATTAACTTCTTTCGGACAATTTTACTTTACTGGACTACCACTGCACAATTGCATTAAATAAATCGACTTGCCTCAATTTTTTGATATAACTGTGATTTGTTAATTTTATTGGCTATTAAACCTACTATTGTCGTTGTTGGATACCTGCATATTACAGATTGATGGTTGATTTATAGTCAGTCGTGTACCGTAACCCAGAATAGCTTACGAACACTTTATAAGACTCAAATGGCTGCCTCCCAGGTATTGTTGACCGACAGACAGTTTTCAGTTGTCCTCTCAACTAAGTCTGGGTACAAAGATCAATTCTAATAAAAATAGTAGACCGAGATAAATCTCCGGTATTATCCGTAACGACGAATTGTTTACTACAAAAGATGTGAGTAAGATTTTCTACGAAAAAGCTCTAGTGGGAATGGCGTGCAGAATCAAAGCTTTAGTTAAGCGCGATTTGTATAGCGTGTATAGCGATTGTACGTCCATTTCGCGCCAAGGACTCTGTTTTTAAATATCCTTATAATATATTTGACTAAGTGCCTGGGTCCGTCCGTCCGTTCGCGCCGCTAATCCGCGCGGCATAGCATCATGAAGAGAGTGAGCGGGATGAACAA
>JAQFYE010003272.1:0-15744 GCA_034694305.1 Protaphorura glebata
TCCACTTGTATGATTAAGTCAAAATTAGCCGCGGGCGGAGAGTATGATCATATCTTGTCCAGCCATGTGACAATGACTTTCGCAGCCCTTGTCACACTATTAACCTTAGGTGATGATCTACATTTAGTGAATAGGCAAGATATCCTCACAGGTGTTCAAGCGTTACAAAATAAAGACGGGAGGTCAGTATTTTTTTCTAAAAAAAGTTAATTAAATTTAAAACTGAAACATTTTATAGAAGGAATATATTATTTCTCTTTCAGCTTCAAAGCGAGCCTCGGGTGTACAGAAAGTGATATGAGGTTCGTGTATTCTGCAGTTGCGATTTGCTACATTCTAAATGATTTTTCGGTCATCAACATTCCTCTTCTTCTTGAGTACATCAAGAGTAGTTTTGTAAGTCAAGATAAATTGGCAAAATTAATTGTCTGTCAGAAAACTTTGTTAGGTTTGAGATAAAATTAAATTAAGTTTGAGTTTCTGATGTCTAGACGTTCGAAGGGTCATTCGGCTCTGGTTGTGGAACGGAAGGTCACGCCGCCTACACATTCTGTGCCGTTGCTTCACTATTCCTCTTGAATAAATTAAGCGAAACACTGAGCGAGAATAAAATAAAAACATTGCAGCGTTGGTGCGTTTTCCGCCAAACTCGTGGCTTCACAGGGCGACCAAATAAAGACGAAGACACATGTTATTCTTTCTGGGTTGGGGCGACACTTGAGGTATTAGTTTGGCAAAACGATACAACGTTAGGAACACCACTCTATATACTTGGAAGCTTGGAAATTTTGAATTTTTATGGATTACGGAATTAGCAATAATTTTTATTACACAGATCCTTGAAAGTCTGGGAATGACTGGTAGAGAAGAAAATATTGAATGGATTTTAAGCAACCAAAACCCAATGACCGGGGGAATTGGGAAATGTGACAATGATTATACGGACCCCCTTCATACATTCATGGGAATTGCTGGTCTCTCACTCGTCAATTATGAAAACTTGAATCCTATTCACCCAGCTCTCACAATGTCTCAAAATACCGTGGCTCATCTTCATCGCCTTCACGATATTTGGGCGCAAGAACGGCAATCACATCTCCCTTGATAGATTTTGATACCTTATACCTGAACTGACCTTACGCAACGTAACCCTAACGTGATGTTTACCAACATTTCATTTTTTAAATATTTCTGAATGAGTAGCTAGTGTAGCTACTTTAGCTTAGCTGACCATATGGATGAATGTAGTATAAAATTGACCAACCAGAGACAAAACTAGTGAGGGTAAATTGTGAATTGCCCAAAGGCCAAACCAAAGTGAGTTGACACAGGCCAAAACTGTTCGAGCTAAGCATATCCCCACCGCTACTTGGCTCAGATTGTAAGGTCAAGTCTTGTGTCGCCTGATTCTACCCTGAATTCTTTTAAACTGAAGCCAATTTTTAACTTCCTTAAAGTCAAAACTGAGCTCATTTGCTGTGACATGACGTTAATTTTTTATTGTCTTGTGCATGTCGTGAGAAAAGTGAGATATGACGCCGAGTTACAAATCAGTAACTCTTTAAATCTGTGTAATGGTGAGTGGTGATCAGATTCAACTTCGAGGGCAAATGATATAGAATTAGAGTATGTACGTTTCATTTCGTACCATTGTACCTTGTTCGTGCCCACAACTAATCTTCGTCCGCCTTGATAATAATTGTGCATTCCTTCAATCGCTTTACTTGTATACGTAATCATGTTACATGAACTGTGGTGTTATAAAACTATGAAAAATGTTAAAACAAGCTGTTGTTTGTTCAAATCCATTCAAAATGATGTTCACTAAGGAATTGTTTTTTTAGTAAATTGATCAGTGTAATATTTTATTCCAGATCATGTATCCAATCAAACGCACATGACACGCACAAGCGTATGTTGTTGTTACAATAATAAATCAAATCCGCACAATAAAGAAAACAATTAATTACACGGAAAATCATGGAATCATAAATGCATTACAATAATAATTACAAATAGAATTACACAAATCAAACTAAAATTACATTAAATTATTAAATCAACCTACATATTCTATTCCGAGTCTCAACTTGCATGCGTCGTGAGTAAAATTTTCAAAATCAAAGCGTGAATTACAATTAATGCCAGTATCAATTTTATCACCATTTTCGCTCGCATTTGCATGCAATATTACTAACCCGATCAATTAATTAATGTCATACATAATTAAATGCCAAAGCAGAAAAAATATCAATTAGATGTGAGAATCATCAAAACTGGGGATTTGCGGTATTTGAATGAATCACCGGTTTAGTGTGATTCAACTAAACCAACGCAATTAGTCACAAATAAAATGAGGTGGAATACTTCTGTGCAAGGGCGCACACGTGCACTCATGATTAGACATCTGAAAACTCGATTTGTTCCAAAACTTGGCTGGTTGAGTCTTGAAGTCTTCTGTATATATCAATTTTATTTACGTGCGTGATAAAATTCTGAACGAAGTTAATTATTATAGTATTACCGCATTTCTGCATATAATATGTATGTAAGTGTGCCGCGCACAGCTGGAATAAGTCCAGGAACTTCTTAAGGTTTATACTTGGATATATGTTAGCGGACGTTAAAAGACGCTCCTGTGCAAATAACCACGAAGACAAACATTCGGTTCTGAGTTTTTCCGTATGTCTAGAACATGATGGGTTTGTTCTTGCACTTGTCAATGACATAGTGAGTGAATCTCTTTAGGAATTTAGGATACTCTCGTTTGTAGACGGCACGCAGGACGGATGCCGGAGCCCAGCCACCAGGATTCACTGGAAATAAAAATACAAAATTTTACATCTAACGTTTCAGTTATTATCATCTAATTCGCGAGTTTTCAACTTCAGGGAATGACTATTCTTTGCAAAATTATGATCTACTCTAGAAGTACATGCTCCCATCGACCCGAACATTTCAGCCAACCCGTACAGTAATTGATTGGATTATTTGTCGGAGTAGAATTTCCGGACTAAATTCCGATCACTTATTAATGTAACGGACGAGGTGGCTCTAATTTTCTTTTATTAAAGGCATGAAAATTTCATATCATCAGCCCCTTGTATGAGAAAGGATAAAAATGTGGGCCGAGGAAGGAGGAATTGAACCAGCGACGTACAAATTTGTAAGCCTGACGTTCACTACTTCAAGCCATTCCATGAGATGAGACACTGTTATTGTTTATTTGTTTTATCTTATGCCCTATTGCCCTTGCCGTCGGATTCGCATAAAACTTTGAACATGTCTAGACGCATTGACCTTTTTAGTAAATCTTGTGAAGATTGAAGGTCCTCTGAACGTATACAACAAGGAGAAGGTGAATTTAAAGGACAATGCTTTGCAGATGCAATTCACTTACCCACTGAACAATATGTGATTCGACAGGTTAGATTGTCCCGAGTTATCTCACCGCCATTCTTTGGAGGGTCAATGACTGTTTGGCATACCATGCATACAGTCAGGAACACACGAATATATTTCCCGTTATTCTTCTCCTATAAACAAAAAATCAACTTAATCAAAATAATATCTTTCCTTCATGCATAAATGATAAAATGAAAGTAATGCGTGAATGCACTTCCATTCAAGCAAGAAAATTGAAACTTGAAAACCAAGCAAACAATAAAAAATGATACTCTTTCTTACTTCACTTACCGGAGCATTCACGTGCTCTGTCGAGTTATTACAAACTATCCAAATATTTTGAGCCTCTGGGTCTTGGGAGTCAGGCACTTCACGTTTATGGGACCAGAACACAGCGTCACGTTGAGAAGCTGGCCAAATCCGCTTATGAATTTGTAGAAACATGATCGTGTCTTCGGAAACTTTCTCCAGAATTGTCATTTGCTCCAGAGTTGCTAAAATAAATAAGGAATACAAACGAAGTTAATATCAGAACGCAGGTTAGAAAAACCTTCACACAAATCGTGTTTGAATTTGAATGCTGAATACGTATGCAATTCTGAAATTCGAACTTTCTTTTCTCTTTATTAAGTCAGAAGTGTATGTTAAACAATCGCCTTCTTTGGCTCAGACGAACCTCTGAAATTCAGGAAGACAATTAAACTGGCAATTGGCAATGACGTTATCTGAAACTGCCATGATTACCAACAATAAGTGACTTAACCCAAAGTTACCAAAATTGACGACAAAAATCAACTTACTTTCCCATTCCATCCTAACGTCTGGGTTGAAGAAATAATGACACATTTCATGTCCAGTCACGCCTTTGACAGTGTGAACAGCTTTGAGGGGGTCAACTACTAATCCTCCAAGCTCTTCCTCCCGCTTGTACATTCTCATTTCACCATCTTCAGCAAATAATTCCCATCCACCTTCACCAACTCCTAAACGTCAATAAAATAAGAAATTCCTTAAGTAAATTGGAAAGTAACGGTGGACGGAATCACGGGCATGGTATGAACATAGGAAAGGGAGACGACGCTTCACAGAACATTCTCAGATGCCATCATCCATTCATAATACCAGCAGGACCAGCACCACTTGACCACTTACGATTAGCCATTTACTCAGTTTCTTTAAAAACTGTTGAAAATAGATGACGATTTCGTTGTGCAGAATTCTATGCATATTCAGACGCACGGACCAAAGACAGCTATTTGTCCATCTCCATATTGTACAAGCACCTCCTTTCATCACACAAATACTCTTATCAGGCACATCCTTACTCACCACTAGCAAAGATTAATTTAATACGATTGATCCCAATCTTTCTCTCAAGGAAAGAGTTACATTTGCCAATTTATCGAAACTGTGGGGGAAAGTCGCTGTACAGAATACCCTCCAGAAGATTATTAGAATAGCAAAACTGGTTGCCATTTCGTGTAAATTCTACGCGCAGAATATGTTATAATAAAATTACTGTATTTGCTTCAACTCTGTGATGAATGGAGAATGGAGACTGGACTGACTCATAAGTATGTTCACTCTAAGAAATTTATTAATATTGGTACATTGGAAGAGAGATTCATACCTAGACGGGCATAGTGAAGCTGTTGTAAGGTCACTCGGTCAATCTCAGGCCAGAGTGGGTGAACTTGAGTCAGTCCTCGGGCACCTGATAATGGTGCCAACGTTTTGAGTCTTTCTTTAAACGCTTCTTCCTCTTCCATTCGGTCCAAACCCAATTCAACAGCGTCATAAAATTCATCTTCTTTTAGTGCACTATGTGGCCCTTCCTAAAAACCAAACATAAAGTTAAGTAACATATCGTGACAAAATAAAGACATCCTACATTTTCATGAAAAATAATTCGATAACTAATGGATATTACCACATCCGGATATCTTGGCATAATTGATTTTCAGCATCCGGAAAAAGTTCCACTTGAAGTTCGACTATACTCAACCAATATGAATTAGCTAGGCTAGAAATTCTAAGAATTCTAAACTGACACATATCTATTTACTTCGTCATGACTATTCTAGAACTATCGTTGAGAATCTTGGGGAAATAAATGGCACCCAGGCATTTGTGATAAGAATTTACTTCGACCTTGCCAAAAGGAAACTTTGAAAAGCTTGAATATCGAATAAATAAACAAAGTCTCTAACTCTGAATGCACCCTCGGGTCATATCCAATAAATCACTTCACCGAAGCAAAAGCAAACGTGGACTGAAAATCGACACAATATCCATGCGGAATTATTCAACGTACTGAAATGGGTGACAACATATATTGGGCCATAAAAAATGTAAGTATATTCTTGTATTGAATTCTGAAGTTAACGAAGTGTTGTTCCGAAAGCTACCCTGATAGAAACTGACGAGAATTCGATAACGAACGCCGCGATCGCGAAAAGGATTTTGTGATATTGTAATGCAATAGTGTTCGTCGTCCACACTAACTCTGACTTTTTATAATGATATATCAGGAAAGAGGCCATCGCGTGGAACAAGTGTAAAAATCCGACATTATTTTATTGCTTACCTCACAATCTGGTCCAATCATTACAAGTTTCTTGTTGTCCTGAGCTTCCCTCAGTGCTTGTTTAAAGAAATCCTCCATTTTACGACGTTTATCAACTTCACGCTCAACTCTTTTTCTCCACATGTCTTCCCTCTGGGACATCACCTCAATACAGTGGGAGACGGCAGTGAGGACCCCAGACGTCGTTGCCTGCGATTAATTAATCTACAAGTTAAACTTTAACTTGGAATTCTGTCACAAGGACATGGCAATACAATAGTACTACTACCTTATTGCTAGGTCTAATTGTCGAGATTAAGGTTATCTCGGTTCATGCACGTGAGTTCGAAATAAGAACAAAGGCTACCAACTTTTCCCGAAAACCGCATGAGTCACTCACATTCACTTGAGGGGGTCAATCAGAAATTACGAATTATCGTTTCAACCTCAACAAACGATGCCACTCCGAATATAAGCGGTTAAGTCAATAATTGAACGGTTGTACAAATTCTCACGTAACACACTACACAAGACGAGAATGCTCGTCTAATAGGAATTTGTAATCCAGTAAAAAAATCCCGGAAGTTAGAAAATACACGAAACAAAACTGACACAACTAAAAAATAAATCCAGAATTTAGTTAAAATAAAAGACCATGGAAGATGATATCGTGCGCGCTCAACTGAGCCCTTCTTGTACACACAAAGAATGGGATTGGATTATAGATTATGGCGATTTAGTGTTTTAATGGACATTGCTTTGTCTTCGATAGGTAATGCGCGCCTGCGCGCTATGTAGTTCCAAACCTCCGATATCTTTGATTTCAAAATGGCGAATATACAATCGAAACACCCTGTAAAGCTTACAGACACCGTATTCGGGTTTAAGTATCCCCTAATTAATGATGTAAAGTTAAAAAAAGTAATATTTAATTATTTTATAACAACGAACAAACCTTAAAAGTGAGAGCCTCTCCACGAAAATCTAGTGACCGTAGAGCAGCGTGACCAAGTCCAATGTGTAGGACACAATTGTCCCCACAACTACCAGCACTCGTCGTCGTCGACCCAATGTCAGTCGATGGGTCCGGAGAATCTGTAAGGGAGAAATTGAACAAAGAATAGAATAGAATACAAAAAATTGGTTTAGAAATAGAAATTCCAGCCGCATCCTCCCTTATCCTTCCCTTCTTGATGGACTGGTTTCCCACACCCTAAATTCAAGAGATTACAAAGAAACCGTTCGCATGCATGTCAATTTTCTTGTACCCTTGCATGTAAAAAGGGCCCATCCCTTGAACTTAACCCTAAATTATTATTATTACGCATTCCTATTTCCTAATCTCGAAACGAAATGAGAAATCCCTTGAACTTGAACTTACTCACACAATACACATTTCCTCGAAATCTCAAAGACCGTGCGTTATACGTACTCGTGTAATAAAAATACAGGCCGCGTTCAGAGTTGTTTATTTAAAAACGTCCAGGTCAGGAATAATGACTGTTTTAATGACAAAAGTCCAACGTTAATTTTTTCGAACTTCTCCCAATGCCCTGCGTATTGTTAATCCAGCTCTTTTCTGGCAAGGAAAGGATGATAAGAACCACACGTACTCTCGAACTAAAATCTTCCAAATAATATTGAAGCCTACAACAAGATAATTGTGAAAAATCAAATTCTATCTGTACGTGGTGTAATATGAGTTAAAATTTTCTAAAGGGAAAAATTTCCAAACAAAACCGACACAAAACATACTTTCTCACAAGAATCCGGCTGTACTCTCCTCGACTAATAAAACGAACCTCGTTAAAAATATCGCACACGTTTCAATGTTCAGTCACAATACAGTTATAAGTTTGTTAAGAATTTGTACTAGAACAATCACAGTCAGCTGTCAGACGAAGACTATTACTAATTCATATTCTATTCCTCAGACTCATAACATTAGATGTGCAATTGTACATGTGACTTTAACCAGAAGAAACAGACACATCATCGGAGTGAAAGAATAACACAAATTATGACGTAATCTGGATCAGTCATTCAACCAACATCACTACATACTAGAAGTACTAGGAAACTTCATTTAGCATTTATTTGTATGCTTAATCACCCTAAGCTAAATGTATTTATGTACATACAGTTTGTCAAATGCAACGTGTACAAGCAGATAAAACTCCGATTGTTCCTTTCTTATTTATTTCGTTACGCGTACATCAAGCGTGCATTTGCCTCACTAATCCTAATTTCCTAATGCCAATCCTAGGAGTATTAGCCAGATTTGTGAAATAAATGTAATCAAATGAATTCATAGAATTCCTTGTACATTTAACTGGAAAGCGTTCCCTCCAAAAATCAGTTGCTCGTCTTCATGACATTGAGCCGCTTTGGAACGATATTAGCACAAACCCTGGCGCATAATTTATTGTCTGTTTCATTCAGAGTACAATCTAAGGGAAAAATCTACAGAAAACCAGGGTCCATACCATACAAGACTAAAATATACTATCTTTTAAACCGTAACCCATGGAATTTCATTCCTTCAAGATTCCAGCTCCACGCTGATGGAATATCATGACATGCCTGACCGGACCACGATGACTCATCCACATTCCCAACTCATTAGATGAAGTCTTGAAAGTACTTAACACCAGAAAGATACTATTATCTAATTTGTTCCGAAAAGCATGGAAGTAATTTAGTAATTATTAGGACTAATGTAGACACATGTGTGAATACTAGTGTCTGTTATACTGTTAGATGTAGAGATTGCCTAGTTAAGTCAATCCAAGCCCTCATACTTTAAATCCCGTTTAATTGAACACTCGCCATTCATTTTTCCTTTCAACTGAAATCAAATTGATTTTCAAGGGAAACTCCTTTGATGTTCAAAATAGTTTAGTGACTGTATCACACATGTCCAAACACTGTTCACTGTTCTACTAGTGCAGGTCATAAACCGAAAAATTAACTGATCTGGCGAGTGGTACAGCCAAAGCACTTTATGGTGCGGTGGCCAAAAATGACGCTTCAGATTAACCGTCACAAGGCTTCCTCTTGAAAGAAAAACCGATTTCTAAGCAAATTCCGCAAAAATCTCACGAATATGTTCAAACATCGCGACCTACCAACAGATTTTAAGTGTGTTAAAAGTTAGAACGATTTTTAACATTTTATAAGTGAGGTAACCAGAGAAGCACATGAAATCGACAATGAACACTGATCCATAGAACCCTGGCAGGAGCAACAGTGTTGATATTTTCCTTGAGGAAGTTCTTCCCTGCTGCTTTGTACCAATTAAAGCTAAATTGACGCATGCTGCGTACGCAACGAACGGACACTTAAAAACTACGATTTTGTAATCTCGGTTAAGTGTAATAATATTGGGTGGAGTCCAAATTTTCTGAGTCATACCAGCAGTAGCAGTGGAGTCAGATATCTGATGAAGTACAGAATAAATGGAGTGAATCAAATGTTATGATTTTTTGAAAATATCCTGTTTTTCTTTTAGTTATTATTCACTCTCCCACTTCCGATGTTAAGCTGAAGGTCGTCATCTTTCATTTCGTTATTACTTATTTGCATCAATCATCAATCTGTAAAACTACTTGAGGCATTCGGGTCGGGTGTGAATGACTCACAAAAGCGTAACATGGCGGATGCACGTGCGATATAAAATTATTTTTTGTAATTCTTTTTGTCTTTATACTACCACAAAATTGCACATGTTTTCGGTCAATACGAGTGTTTACAGCAATTTAATTAAACAGTTTAGTTCGAACGCCAATACGCAGAAGGACGAGGTCATTAAAACTGCAAGTACTAGTACATCGCACATTAACCTAACGTACAAGTATAAAACCGTGGGGCAAAATGAGACGTTCTATCACGTACAAATTGGGTGAGCCCATCCATGGGAGTTATCGTTTTGGGACCTTCAGACTTTGTTTTTGGAGTTAGCACCTTAATCTGTACAAAAATTCAGCCAATATCGCGTAGTAGTTATATGACCTCTAGATTACAACTAAACAGCTTGGGTCTCAAAAACGGATAAAATTGGACCAATATTAAAATTCACATCATGCCAATTCTTGCTTCCCATTCATTAATTCCATGCCTTTTCATGGTTTTTCGTCAAGCTTGTGTATTTGAATTTTGCAATTGATCATATTATAAAACTCTTAAAAAATGTAACATTAAGACATAAATAAAGACTTTAGACTGAAGTGATGCCCTAAAATTTCCTTTTTGATTTTCCTCATGAAAGAAACATCTTTATAATTTTTAACACACTGTGAGCCGCTAGGCATACCCTTACAAACTAGTATAATTTCCTTGTACGTTGCCTAAAATTGAAAAATATTAAGATAAGCCATGTTTGTTGACCAACACGTGTCATCCCACCCACCATCTACATTAAAAGATTAAAAACTGTTCATTCCATTTAATACCACCCGACCGAGAAGACTTTCTATGTAAGATCGTGTTATTATTGTGTAATCTGTAGTTGAACACAAGTAATAAACAATAAAACTTCTGTACGTGTACACATAAGATAACCAGGTATGGCGCAATGCACTCAAATCACAAATGTACTTCTTCCAATCTTTTCGTCCTGAAATATTGTCCTCGCAGCATAATATCCAGTCATTTAATTCTGTGCGTCTTAAAAATAATATGACTCAAGAAGACTAGACTAATGTCAATCTCAATTCAGCAACTTCACTTTTGATCTCTGACTTCATAAATTGTTTGATTTTTTGGATGCAAATTTATTCCTGGTTCTGTACCTACTACAATTGGATATCCTCTGTGAAATTCTGGTTAAAAGTAGGTTCCAAAAGAATCTATTAGAGATTTGTCGCTGATGCTAAAAACCGATTTCGACCTAACCAAGGTCTAATTTTGGTCTAGTTTTATATTTTGATTCTAAATCACACTTCTCAAAGACCGACTATCGTTGCTGAAGCTGAAATATTCTTGTTCTACTGCAAGTAACTTAAAATTTCAAATTACTAGAGTTACCTTGATTTTAAAACCAATTGTTCTAAAAACAATTCATTCCTCACGCACACTTCTAACAGTTTTCAAATTTTCACTTGCACTTATCTGATTCTTCGATACATAAACTGAATTCTGAAACAGAACATTATAAAACTAAAACACCGCACTCCGAAAGGGAAAATATCGAGTACAACTTTGTCTTCCGTAAAACGACAAAACTTGAACCATTTCGAAAATTAAATTCGAAACTTCGTAGGACCGTTCTGAGATTGTTGTTTGTCTAAATTCGTTACAAATATAAGTCACATCGATCGAACTTTTTAAATTCTAGACGTACGTAAACCGACTTTCCGAGAACTTTACTGTTCAAGACAAAATGAATACACTCTTGTCTGTCGTCTCTGGTCTGGACTCTCTGGCGAACTCACCACATCCGGGCCCACGTCCCTTTCCTCTTAAATTCGGTTAATATGCATAATTAATTTAAAACTAACGTGCCATGACGACGTGACAGACCAATTAACACGAGTCCATCCAAAACTAATTAACCACACACTACAATGTGACCAAACTCACTAAATCTGCCGTTGCCGTTCCCGTGTGTCATCCCCGTGTGGCTAAACTAGGTTAAATTAAAATCAATCTGTCAAACTGTTCTTTGTTCCAGGAAGTCTAATTATACAGGGTGTTTAATAACTTTTTACTCCCTGAGGAACTCGGGCAGGCCAGAAAAAGGAGCGACGTTCAATTGTGCAATAATATTTTCAACTAGAATTTTGACTAGCATAACGTTAGCTGTTAATACCGTCATTCTCACCCACAACTGGACTCGGCAGAAATTCTAAATTATGGCAGTAAATCCCTCTGGTCTGTGGTCTGTATTTTATTATCCTTTAGAAATTGTGTCTACCCCTTCCGGAAATCCCTCAGGAGCGGGTTCGGGCTATATGATAATGTACTACCCTGTATTGCTTTGTGCAAAGTGCAAATTAACAAATCATTTGCGATGCACTTTACAGAGTACAGAGCATTGACTCTGACTGATGCCACATGTTATTATTTACATTGGATTAGCATAACAAAAAATAGTTATGCTTTTTATTACGGTTGTAATTCGTAGTTTGTAAATGTAATCATCAATCCCATTTTCAGGATCGAATGACGCAGTCATTCCTTTACTTATTGCGAATTGCGATTGAATTGAATGCTCACCTGATTTCATTTAAAATAAACGCACTTCCTGACAAACTCATGACTCGTCTAACTCAAAGTCGACATTTCTACTTGAATATATACTATTACGATGCAGAATTTTGTCGTTAAAGACCAACGGCTCTGGTAGAAATGTCACTATTTACATACTACACACCAATTATCTGATCAAACTAACTAATTAGTGCTAGCGCACACAATTTCCTGGTTCGTCAGGTCGGTGAACATGAAACAAAAACTGTAGATATATTCATATATTCCTTAAACTGCTAATGCCAGGCTATTCTACACAATTTTGAAGAACAATGTTTGGTAAAAAAATAGTGAATTAGTGATCTAGTTTTTGACCCGGATATTGGTTATGCGTAACTTAGCAATGAACTTAAGTGTTGAATGATAACTTTTTACGATGGAAGGAAAGGAATCTTTGGAATCAAGACCTTACAAATAATTTATAAAAAAACAATGTCCCACTCGATTCTCTCTCTCTGTCGAACTTACCCTCAAAACTTCAGTTCGGATAACAAAAAAAGAACAAAAATTTTTTTTGAGAAAATTTGTGATAAAAATCCATAGAATAGGAAGAGGAGGATGCAGCACTGTAGCCAAAATCAAACAAGAAAAATCATTCTTACCTTGGATAGAAAAAAGTTCATCCTCTGCTGGAATGGCTGGGGCGCAAGCATCAAAATATTTTTGGAGTGTGTCGATTTGATTAACTAGAATGTCTCTGTAGGTCTCTAACTCCGCCAGCTTCATTTTGAGGCCCCTCCCCTTTCGAAAACTAGAGGTCGAGGTCGTCGAGTGTGTATTAGAGGAAATTGACACAGCGCTTCCATGGCGCCGAAGACTCGTTTCACTCCCATAACCGGATTCCGTCTGGAGAAATAAACAGTTCAATTACTAAAATGGTACGCCTAAAAACTGTGTACATTCTGATTAACCCAACTAACTGAGATTTGCTGGTCAGGTTTCACCTGCGCAGCCAAGGTTAAGGAAGAAGAAATTCCGTCCATTTCGAATGAAACACTGGCTGGCGGAAATTATGTATTACACACTAAACTTTCGTAGTTCTTACATAATAACCTTTAATATGTTACTTTTTAAAATTATAATTTACTTTACTTAGAAAAATATTGAACAAATTCAATTTCTTCGTCCAGTTTAACTTTATACAGATTTCAGTGTAGGAACTAGTTGTTACGTCGTCTTTGTTTATAAAAAAAATTAACTTGGTCGCCTATAGTGATCCTACTGACCCAGTAACGTAACCTTGCACATAAACAATAGAGCATGCAGCCGCAGTGAAGACCACAAACTCGATCCGTCTACCATTCAAATTCAAAATCATGGGCTAGGTAGATTTTACTCGTCTACGTGTGTACAAACTTTTCATTGATTAAAAAAATAAAATCTCAGAAATAAAACCTGTACCAGCAGAACGGTGTCGGTGCACATAATCAAAAGTGAATACAAATTTCTAAATTACCTTATAAAGTTCCAAGGCTTCGACCCATTTTGTTTTCTCTTCTGCGGTCTCCGCCCGCAAATACCAGACGCAATCATTCACGGAAACATCAAACCGACACTCGTCAAACTCATGAGGCTGAAAAATAAAAATAAAAGTCAAGCAATGTAAAACCAAAACGTCCACTACAAATTTCAAAGTAAGGATAAGAAATTATCCAGATGGATATAAATCTCAGGGGGATTTTTGCAGGATTGGCCTACATGAATTTTGATAGTGGCGGTCATCGTAAATTGAACTTGAAATAAATAAAATTGATATATTCATTCTTTTCATGTAATACATTTTCTTACCCGAATCGTAGCTTTCAATATTGATATGGATCCACGACACCCAAAAGACAACTCCAGCTGTGATTTGTAATACGAAAGTGTTCCATTTTTTAAAATAATGAATCGATCTTGCCAACCATGAATATAATTTGTCCATTTATGAAGAACTCCTTGGAAGTCATGCGAACTTCGTCGTCCTTCCTCTTCCTCCTCATCAGTCATAACAGGACTTTGGTCTTGGGACATTTCGTCCCCCATCTTTCAGTCTAGAAAATAAAACCCAAAAACAAATCAATATCATCATCATCAATTAATCAAAACAAATTAATTATTCACTAGAACGTATTGATTTCTTTATGCAAAATAGAAACTCAATAGAAAGGCGGGTTAGAATCAAATGTCCAAGAAATGCACACTTGTGCTTGCAAAAGTCATAAAACATGTCGCCGCGTAAAAGTCTCAGTACGCAGTTATGAAAAACTATGTTATACTTAAAGAAAACAATAATGGATAAATCAACGTAATTAGATAAAAGTAAAACAGCATTTTTTCGTTGTTCATTATTTAGAAAGCACTGAAAAACACAAAAACTGCTATATGGCTACAACATACATATTTAAAAATTAATTTCATTGAACTTATGGCACATTAATTACTTGTAGCTGTAGCGTCATAGCTAAGTAAGCAGTTATTTTTAAATACATATTCAGTTGTTAATGATCATAATGACTCACCTCCAACGAAGGAACGACTTTTGATCAGTACTTTAAATTCAGCCTCTTCTGCTCGGTTTGACCTCGAAACCTCACTATATTTTATTTATTTCTGAAAACTTCAAGCCGTGTATCGTAGAGTTGCGACGTAGCGAAGGCCACACTGTTGTTGAAATTGACGGTCACTAAATTTAGAATTTTTCAAAATTTTGACACAAGAATTGCACCTTTTATTTACAATTTTGTAATTAAATGAGTTTGCACACTCACACTTGACACAAAAAAGTAGTCAGAAAAAATGTAATCCTGGGTGACGTCACAACCTGTAACTCAGCTGATGATCAATTTAAAAAATGCCAATGCACTGCACTGCCTCGCCCTCGCTAAGCTGCGCCGAAATGACACACCTGAAATAAGCGCGAAGCGAAACTGCCGAAAGTTTAGCTAAAAATCGCCGAATTGCGACGCCCAGCCGCGCGCTTCGAAATTTGAAAAATCTGTGCGAATTTCAAATCAAAGTTGGACCGCTCGGAGAAAAAAATCACAACATTAAAGCAATCTCAGAATTTCAAAATTTGGACTCCAATTTTCCGTCCAAACTTTGAGTAAATAAAAAATGTTGACCACTCGAGGTCAACATGCCGTTACGGCGTTTGGGTTGAGGAAGTTGTCCCTTGGAAGTCCAAGAATTCTTTATCGTGCCAAATCCCGGTTCGTTCATCCGGATAGGGTTCCAGCTTATGAAGATAATTTTTTACCCGAAGCAGTTTACCCACCGATTGACACAGTTTGGAATCGACGCTCTGAAGCCAATCAAAAGCGTCATCATGATTATTTGGACTGGCAGAAGTCAATCCGAATGGCAAAGACTATCGAAGGAAAAGCAATTGAATTCAATATGCCTCAGTGAGTTTAATTTATTAGTGATGATAGGGATGACGGGATATTTTTATTATGGATTTCTATAATCATCATGTTGCAGTTAATTTGGTGTCGTTTCCTGATTAATTTATTAGGATGCTAAGAAATAATAGTCAGTCAGTC
>JAQFYE010003273.1:0-15743 GCA_034694305.1 Protaphorura glebata
TTCAATTTCAGGTGGTTTCAATTCTGGAATGGGTGGTCCAATTACAGACGCTGGTGCAATTTCAGGTGGTTTCAATTTTTCAGCGGGCTGCTCAAAAACAGGCGGTGGTTCAATTTCAGGTGGTTCCACTTCTTCAGCGGGCTGATCAATTACGGGCGCTGGTTCAATCTCAGGTGGTTTCAATTCTGGAATGGGTGGTTCAATTACAGACGCTGGAATAATTTCAGGAGATTTCAATTCTTCAGCGGGCTGATCAAAGACAGGAGCAGGTGGTGGTTTTAATATTTTAGCGGGCCGATTAAAAACAGGCGGTGGTTTAATTTCAGGTGGCCTCAA
The DNA here is from genome assembly GCA_034694305.1 of Protaphorura glebata. NCBI lineage: Eukaryota > Metazoa > Arthropoda > Collembola > Poduromorpha > Onychiuridae > Protaphorura > Protaphorura glebata. Next base: position 337 of record JAQFYE010003273.1, read on the forward strand.
TTCTTCAGCGGGCTGATCAGTTACGGGCGCTGATTTAATTTCAGGTGGTTTCAAGCCTTCAGTTGGTGGATCAATTCCAGGCAGTTTCAATTCTTCAATGGATGGCTCCACTTCGGACAGTGGTTCAACTTCAGGTTGTTTCAATTCTTCAGTGGGTGGTGATGTTTCGAGTTGAAATTCTTCAGTGAATGGTTTCAATTCTTCGGTGGCTGGTACAATTTCAGGTTGTTCTAATTCTTCAGTTGGCGATTCAATTACAGACACCGGTACAATTTCAAGTGGTTTCATTTTTTCGGCGGTCGTTTCAATTTCAGGTGGTGTCAATCTTTGAGTGGGTGGCTTAGATTCTTCAGTGGATGGTTCAACATCTGGTGGCTTCAACTCAGTGTATGGTTCAATTTCAGGTGTCTTTAACTTAGTGGGTGGTTCAATTACTGTTGGCTTTAACTTTTCATCGGGTGGTTCAATTACAGACGTTGGATCAATTTCAGGTGGTTTCCTTCCTTCAGTGAGTCGTTCGATTACGGCGAATGATTCAATTTCGGGAAGTTTTAATTCTTCAATGGGTGTTACAATTTCTGGTGGTTTTAACTCTTCAGTGGGTGGTTCAATTTCTGGTGGCTTTAACTCTTCGGCGCGTATTTCAATTTCTGGTGGCTTTAACTCTTCGGTGAGTGGTTCACTTTCTTGTGGTTTTGACTCTTCAGTGCGTGGTTCAATTTCTTGTGGCTTTAACTCTTCAGCGGGTGGTTCACTTTTTTGTGGCTTTAACTCTTCGGCCGTTGGTTCAGTATCTTCACGCGGTCTCAATTCTTTAGTGGATTGCACAATTGTCGGAGCAGATTCATTTTCTTCTTCAGGTGGTTTTGATTCTTTTGAGACTGGGCCAATCTGAGTCACCGATTTACTCATATCTTCCATGGGTTCAGCCGTCTTCTCTATTACCTCCGAGAGTACGGGGATATCAGTGACTACTTCAAGTGTCTCGTTTACCTCGATTCTCGGTTCTGAAGAATATTTGTCGGCTTCAGACCTGCCGAAAGCGGGCTCATCCACAGGCTGCTCTACAGCAGGCATTTGTTCCACCGATTGAAATGCCTTATCTTCGACTAATACATCATGTGACAAGATGTCCCCTTGAGAGACGCTCCCTGCCTTTACCACTGACGCCATATCATCAAGTTCCTTCACCGTTTTGAGTTTGTCATCGTCGAGGACTTTCGAGGGCGGATCCGTTCCCATCAGTATAGATTTATCTTTATGACTTCTCTTCTTGCCGTTGCCATTTCGTGGGAATTGCGAATGACTTTTTGGATGGCGGAATTCGGACTCCACATCTACAGATTGTACTGTCGTGGGTTCATCGTCTATTCTGTTCTTGTCCTTTGAGTGTCTACTGGGCTTAAGTCTTGATCCATGGGCGTGTCCTCCATTTTTGTCTTTCAGAATTCTTTCTTCGCTTTCCTCATCGTCAGGATCGTTGTCTAAAAATATATGAATATATTTCAGTTCAGAATCTTTTTATACTAGTGTTTATTTTCAGTACTCGTGAGGAATTTATTTGCATAATTAGAAATGTTTAAGTGTTTAGATGCCTGCACCACTATGCTTACGAAGGACTGAAATTTGTTCGGGCTAATCTTGGCTGAATTTAAAATTATTACCTGCTGAGGAGGTTTTGCTCTTCAAATGCTCACTGTGTGTCTTGTGAATGACATCTTCGGGGTCGATTTCATCATCACCTGAAACACTTGTAGAGGGCGTCTGACCAGGCACACCTGTGTCTTCTTTTGGAAAACGTTTCGGAACTCTTCTGCTTCCTGCCGATTTCCCATGCAAATGTAGGAAATGTGGCTTTGGTACCATGACTGCACCTGTTCTATCGTCTGAGTCAGATGCGGCATCGCTTGGACTTGCACCTGGCGCACCTATGTCCTCTGTTGGAGAACGTTTCGGACGTCTTTTACTTCCTACTGATTTTCCATGCGGATGCAATGATTGTGATTTTGGTACCCTGACCTTCCCATCTTTATCATCCAAATTTGAATCATCGTCGCTAAGACTTGGTCCTGGTGTACTTATATCCCCCGTAGAAGGTCGTTTCGAAATTCTTTTACTTCCTGCCGATTTCCCATGCAAGTGTAGTGAATGTGACTTTGGCACCATTAGCACATCATTTTTATCAGAATCAGCATCGCTTGGAGTCGCTCCTTGTGCGATTACATCATCCTTTGTAGGACGAGCTGGACGTCTTTTGCTTCCTGTTGATTTTCCATGCCCATGTAATGATTGTGGTTTTGGTACCTTGACCTTACCATCTTCATCATCCAAATTTGAATCATCGTCGCTAGGACTTGGCCCTGGCCCACTTGCATCCTCTGGAAGAGGTTGTTTTGGAACTCTTTTACTACCTGCTGATTTCCCATGTAAGTGTAGTGTATGTGACTTTGGTACCATTATATCAGAGTCAGCATCGCTTGGAGTTGTTCCTTCCGCAATTACACCTTCCTTTGTAGGACGAGTTGGACGTCTTTTGCTTCCTGTTGATTTTCCATGCCCATGTAATGATTGTGACTTTGGTAGCTTGTCCGCATTCTCTTTGTCATCTGATTCAGAATCGCCATTGCTTGGATTCTCGCACTCGGGCACTAATTCCGGAGACTGTTGCCTTACAGCATCTAAATCATCTGAGTCATCGACATCACTCCTGTCAATTCCTCTTTTCGGAGCTGAATATGGATGTCTTCCTGCACCATGTTGGTGTGGTTCATGGAATTTTCTGCTGGATCCCACTAAGTGCATGTTCCCATCATCGTCATCTTTTGGAGGTCTTGAGAGACCGTCAGATGGTGCTGGAGGTCTACCGTCGCCTCTAGGTAATCTCGCATTATTTTGTCCAGTGCTGAATTTGTAAGCCAAATGTTAATATAATTACAAATATGATTCGACATTTTCCGCAAGGTGAGGCCTGCTTGATAGGGGTCCTTTTCATTGGTACCCCTAGTAGTAGAAGAAACTGAGAAATCAAATCAGGTACATACCTCATTCCACCATCTGGAGGGAACTCATCCGTCTTGGGATCTTCTGGTTCTGAATTCGTTCCTAACATTTTTTTAATTTTTGGTCCTAAAATTGCAACAGCGCCACCCATCGCCAGGGCAGATGAAATAGCAGAGGAGTAAATTGTGAGTCCGAGACTGACATATTGTTTGGCGTAGATTTGTTGCATAAGGAACGACGTCCCTGAATTCCCCCCACCATCACTGCTACCACCACAGTCGCAGGAATTTGTTCCAGGACTGTGATGTTTGACATGTTTCTTCTTGTTGTGTTCTGCAGTATTAGATCCATGCTTCTGAATTCCTTTGTGTAGAACGCCATGGTGAACTGTTGTATTATGAGCTGTCGAGTTGGTCCGCTAAATATTGGAAATACCATTTAATATTGTACTACTCTAAAAATCAATTATTTTTTATTATGGTATTAAACAGCAGTTATAAGGAATTGGGGATGGTAGAGATATCCCACTTCGATTGCCATGTCATTGAAAAACTAGTCTCCGCTATTTTGGTGTCGTTCGAGTTACCCACAAAATTCACTGAATACATATATAATAAACTCCATTTCAAAAATTTACTCAACACTTAAATGTAATCAAAATGAACCTTTAGTAATTATCTACAGCGTGACTAATATGTATTGCGCTCCTCCTCCTGCAGCAGTAACCACGCAGAATAGGTACAATCAAGTGGAATACTTCGTTGGAAAGATCAGCTCAAGTGGGATCTATGAGACACCAGATATTTCAGTTACATCTGAAAACGCGTTCGCGCGCAGCGGGCGGTGGAAAATAAAAAATATGGTTTTCGCTGTTTTTCAGCCGCTTTTTCACAGTCTTCCACCTGAATAGTCTTGAAAATTTCAAAAATTCGAAAAAAATATCTTCACCACCGCATTCCAAAGTGCGTTCTGAAAATTTTGAGCCATGGTTCGACAATTTCTGGGCAAGTCGATTTTGTCTCAAAATCTCATTTTCGGGTGTTCTCAGAAAAAGGGAAGGAGCAAAATTGACTTGCTCAAAAGTTGTCGAAGTATGGCTCAAAATGTTCAGAAAGCATTTGGAAATGCGGTGGTGAAGATGTATTTAAGAATTTTTGAAGTTATCACGAGGTATTCCACTTGATTGTACCTATTGTGGTTACAGCTGTATAGGGGTTTGGAAGGACAATACATATTAGTCACCCTGTAGTACAGAAATACTTATTCCACTGCTCCATCTTAAATTAAATTACTATGCCCGTACCATCCCTAATAGTCGGTAATTATAAAATTTGATACCTTGTGACTATAGGTGTGACAAAAACTATGGAGCATATGAAGTAAATGTTTTTCCTCATGCTCGTGCTCCAAGCCCGGTAACGGCAACACCTTAGCTTTCTAGAAATAAATTAGATTGAATATCAAATTAATATTTTGAGACAGAAACATCTAACTAACCGTTTCTAAACCCGGGTCATCTGAGCGTTTCTCCTGATTCGAAGGTTCTATCAGAGATTCCATTTCGTCAAAAACAGGTAAAATTGCATTCCGGTCCTAGGAAGGAACAAGCAATTGATACAACTACCGGGTTAAATCTAAACGCTATGATCTAACATGTCTGCAGGGTATAATAAATATATGATCAGTCGAAGTTGTAATCCTACCCGATTATCCACCGGATACGCTGACACTTCCATAACGAGCCACAGTATCACATAAATATTCCTCATTGTGTTCAACAAGTTTCCCAGCTAGGGATCAGATCAGAAATCTAAGTTGTCCTGCATAAAATTATAGATTAAAAGTAATATGTTTTTTTTTAAAAAAAAAGGAGTTTCAAAATCACGGAAATCTCATTAAGCAAAATGTTTTCCCATGCTAATAATGTTAACTTACATTCGCTTCATATCATCGTCCATTGATCTTTGAACGAGTCCACAATCCATCAATCCACAAAACAGAAGATCACAACTTTTAATGACTTTTGACCTCTACGAGATCCGAATTTAATAGCTTTAATTCGGAATGGTTTGAAATATTTGCAGAGTAATCTTCTTAAACAAGTGGTTTTACTTGGGTGTATGTGGTTTGAGTTGAAAGTTGTAATAACAGTCTACGCGGATGATTATTTTCGACCCTAATTACTGTTTACTTTTGACTCCCTTTGGTAATTATCATGCCGAAATAAGACCCGACCGCACCGTGGGACCTCATGATTAGAAACCATATTCACCAATTGTGGGATGACTGCTCTGATATCATTCTTTATCAAATGATGGGTTATTGCATACTTCTAGGAGGAAAAAATCACCCAACCCTGCTATGCACATTCAGATTTCACCTTATTTTGACGAATGCATTACTGCACTCCCCAACGTCTTCCTAACTATCATACAGCCTTGTGGTACCCGACTATCTTAGGTCATTAGGGCACTTTACTGAAATACGAAAAATATTGACATTTTGTGGCGTAAATTGATTATGTTGTAAATATATACTTAAACTAATCCGTTTCCTTTAAATCGGTTTCCGGCACTGCCTACGATATACCGGAATTGGATGCCCTAGTTGGCGCCTATTTATCTCACATGTTACAGAATCATCACCAAACCCAAAATTGCTAGACAATGACAAAGAGCATTGCAAAAGCTTTCCTGTGTATACTTAATTGTATTACATAAGATGAATCCCAACACACCTTAAATTTTAGCTTCTAGTCAACATCAACATAGTTGAAGTGATGTGGACCTGAAAAAAGTGACTTTTTTGTTGACTCTCAAAATGATCATATTTATGTATCAGATCCATCTTCGTACACATAAACATAAGTTCATGCATGAAGGGATACGGGTGGATGGGAACTTGGAAGTTGCTAACAGTAGAGGAACGAACTCACACAACAAGGAACAGTTTTTGGGTGTAAAAATGGAGATTCAGACGTGGGGGCTAAAAGTCCCCACTTAGGGGGAATATACTGATCGGACGAACAAAAGGTCTAGTACTCCGATTTATTTTCATCCGTCGACCGTTCCAACCGTCACGGGTGGCCTTTGGTTCAGAATCTAACAATGTCGCACATTTGAACATCCTTCTACTAGATCATTATGACACACCCTGTATTTAGTCCTTGGTTTAAGCAAAGAGTTTCCCCTATTACTAATGCTACCTTCCGTAGGCCAAATGCAAGAAAATAAAAATATATGGGGATATCGCGCTTTCCGTTCGACTTTTTTTTATGGTGATCTTGACTTATGTACAGGGTGTCCGCGAGAAAGCGCATAGTTGTTCGCTTATATATTTCGGCGTAGTTACAAGAAGTTATGTTACGGTCAGGGATTTGTCAACGTAAACCATACAGTAATTATCTCCGTCTAAACCGGACATTAACTTTGGCGCGGAGTCCCAATGTACCATGGATTTTATTTTTATGGTTTACGTTGATAAAATAAATTCTTAGTGTTTATCAACCTGACCGTAACGGTAACATAATTTCTTGTAACTATGCCTAAATATAATCAAACAACTATGCGCTTTTTTGTGGACACCCTGTATACAATTCTGAATTGTCCAATTCAGAAGTTAGCAGTAATTTGTCGCGAAATTAACACTTGACTATTGTCCCTCGTAAATGAATCCTAATTCTGCTCCACGCTGTGCATGACTCAATATTTCTGTATAATTTATAATAGTTTAATATTACATTCAAGTATAAATTGCACGCCCTTTACGTACTTTTATTTACTATGTATGTACTAGTACTAGTACATACACTTTTACCACAGCCAGGCATTGTTGCGTGGCATTGCAGAGCAGACTGTGAGTCAACGAGTACACTACACTGCAATTCCGAACGATTTCTGCACAGAAAACAAGACAACTTAAAATATTGCCTTGGGGGACATTGCCCCCCACCCCGAATAAAAGAAAGTTTTACTACATTGAAATACTGAAATTCATTATTGCAAAAAATTTCCGAATTAAGAAAAACATTTTTTGGTAACTACACCGGCCACCGAAAGTTAAGATTTCAATTCGGTGTCTGGCCTTGCATTGCCTTGCCATGCTATTCCTATGCTACAGAGGACAATGCTGTGAGACTCTCAAGGGAACCTAATCGGGTGGTATAAACGTACGACTAGTTGTACTTTTCGTAGTCCAGATTAGAAAGTAATTAAATAACTTAATACTTAAGCCTGCCTTCCACGCACGACGAACCTCAACTTACGTGTGTAATTAATCGTCATTAAAATTAATTTGGTGGTTACTAATTTACAAATTGCGAACTTGTCCAACTTCAATGAAATACAGTAAGCCAACTTACAAATATGTACAGGAGTAGACTTTGAACAGTCAGAGTTGCAAAGGTAAATATTTTTAGTTGAGACTTAAATACTTAAATCCGATATTTAAGGTACGGTCATTTAATTATATATCAAATTCTTAAAGAAGTCACTAGTTTTGTCAACTCACTACAGTCGTGCATGAAGTTACGCCATTAATGTTAAGGTCAAGCCATGCAAATGAATAATGCACGATGACCGTGTACTAATGAATTAAACGTTTCGTAATTTTGTGCCGATATTACAAGAATCGGAACACCTCACCAAAAAAGTGAAAGGAAAGCAATGCATTCATGTGTATGACCCCAGGAACGTTCCGATTCAAATTCTGTCCTGAAATTCAACATTTTGAAATTCTGCGGACGGGTTGTGTTACTAGAATTTTGTGAGGAATCTGAATATGGACGAATTAGCTCAATCCGACCGCCCTGATAGGTCATGGACGTCCACAAGGTAAATTGTTGAGTTGCTATTCGGACAACCCTGTATATTATAAATATTACAGATCAATTGTACCACCCCGTAAATCTCCCTTTCCTTAATTATACGACAGTACATGTATTTTATTATATTATTTCCGAAGTGCAAGTGCTTCTATTCTGTCCAACCATATGCCAGGCCAGGCAAACGACTTTGCAAAACTTTACCCCCTCGTCATCCAGCATAGGATTTGGATTGTAATTCCACACAAATGTACGTATGCCAAAAATTCACCCTTTGTGAGTTCAGATCTTGGATGTCCATTAGTGTTGTTCACATTTTTTTTGCACGAACTGAGTGACGGCGGCTCCGCTTGGCCGGGTCGACCTTTTTCTTACACAACGAGCTAAGAAAAAATATACTTACACCTTGTAACTATATATTTTATACAAAATAATACAAAAACAAGGGTAAAACAAAGGAAGAGCAAAAATTCTTTTTGCAGAATAAAATTCAATGTTGGTTCATTTTCATTCAGCTCGACTCGACACGGCACAGCACGACCATTGCGTGTTATAAATGGACAATAGTATTTTCATAGTGTCTTGTACATGATCGTGTAAATACTAAAATAGGAGTGAGTGAATTAATTCAAGGTGACGACATGATTTGATACAATTTTGATTGAAAGGTGATGTGAAAAATCCTGAATTGAATTATTGCGTGGGTTTTGTAGTTGACCTTAAATCTTAAATCTTGAGTACAATTTGGACTAGTGTTCTTCCTGTGTGGTGTGAAATTATGGACTTGCAACTAGTGCAGTGGTAAAATGGTGGTATGAAACTCTGTTAGCTTTAAAAGTATCGAAAATTTTAAAATGTGAGAAAATTTGGGTAAAAACATAAGTGTTCGTTTCGAATATCCAACACAATTCAAAAAATTACTAAAAAATATACATTTTGGTGACAGAGTTGAATATAATTAAGTGTCTGTGAATTTATCACGAAATACGAAAGAAGACAACATTATCTGGCCACTAATCTCATATTCCTTGCAGATGCGAAATTATTGTGAAAATAATCAGTTTGACGTCAAATGCTGAAAATTATCGAGTACCCATCGCAAAACTCGGAAATACTGTAGAAAATATCAATTTTAGTGTGAAATTTTGAAAAAACATCGATTTTATCATGAAATACTGACATTATCGACTTTCCATCTTGAATTCATCAAAAATTCCTGAAATACTAAGAAAAATGACATAACCATCAAATGTCCATAAAAAGACTTCCAAAATATTAAGAAGAAATACCAATGTCGGTACGAGACAACGACAAATAAGTTGGCCATTTTGAAATTTGAAAACATAATTTGGTACTGACAAAGAAAAATCAAAATGGGTGGCGAGGACAAAGAAATCCTAATTACAGGTCACGAAGATGACCCAGAAGACACAACGGAAACGAATCCTTACTGTGATACAACTGTGATGGCCGTACCTAAAATTACGCTTCTTAACGGAACCAGTCAGGGTAACTCGATCCATCAATCCATGCTGACAGGTCACAGGTCAGCCTCAGTACGAATCCGACGACTGATTCCAACATGGAGTCGTCTGAGTAAACGAATGAGTCAAATCTGGAGATTTCATTGGCGTGTCATCGTGGCCATTATACTTACATTCACGTCATCTTCCGGTTGTTTAATATTTTTTCCAAAACATTTGGAAAGTGTGACGGAGAGCAGGGAGAGTGACGGATATTCAGCCTGTTTAGCGACGATCACAATGTGTACGGGTGTGACGGCTGTTCTTGGAATATCTCTCAAAGTGGCGTTTCCGGGCACAAGGACGATATTTCGACCACTCATTTCATTCGCCGCTATCATGAAAATCGGATTTTCCGCAGGGCTCAGTCTCCTCACAATTTTTTATGCTTGGGAAGATCATAAAGTCGTCTGCAATTTTCAAGATCCACTACTGGGGCTATCGTTTTTATTTGCACTGATCACGCATGCCGTCAGTAAATGGAGGGGTAATTATAATAAAGAACACCGCACAGACTTTACGGCCAAAAATAGGCTGTTGGATTTGCCTGCATTTTTCATTGCTTGACCTTCCGAACAACTTGTATCGAAGTCAAACCTCGAAAAGTCGTACCATTTGGCCAAATTTTGGCGCCAAGGACAACCACATGTATATGCGTTTCGGATTCGTATGACCTCACAAAGTTCAATCGACCCATGCATTTTTAACTGCCAACGGTTAGACTTATTGGAGTAGAACCTTAACAAACGTTGCAAACGAATGCATTTTGACAAGTTGTAGCGCTTGACCTTTAGAAATCAAACAGCCTGCTTTGTGCCGTAAGGACTTTGCGCTGTTCTTTTCAAAATGAAGGTTAATGGATAATGGTTGATCATAATTTTTGCGCCAACGGGAACAATGGGGTTTGACAAAAAGTGACATATTCATTTCGTTGAGAATTTAATTTTGAGAAAAATGAGGATGTTGGGCCTAAAATCGTGAACCACACCATGTGAATTTATTTCACTGAATGTAAATTAAAGTCGATGTCCATTTTGTTTTTCAGAGTTGGGGTTCAGAAGATCATTTGCGATGATCTCTGTGGCGGCTGGAGTATTTGTGAGTGTGGACTATTCATTGGTGGATCATCACCGCTGTCGAGGTCATTATTATGCCCACCCACCCAAGGACCCTTGGACGTGGCAAGTCCATCTGGTATGGACGCTTGCCTTTGTTGTAGCCATTTGGCTCTGGACTGTCGCCATGTTTTGCATGGAGTCTGCTCTTCCACAGGTATGTCATTTTGTATAGATAGAGTACTCCAAAATAAGGTCTTTATGGGAAATGGTAGACCATTGGATCTGGCTGCATTTGTTATATGTTGTAGCCAGGGCCGGACTGGCTACCTAGGGGCGCTGGCGGCGTCAGCATTAGTAGCATGGAGAGGAGGGCGCCTTACCTCCATGCCTCTAATGTTAAATTTTTCGGGGCGCACGCGGCAAACGCCGCATTGCCACAATGGCCAGTCTGGGCCTGGTTGTAGCCCTTGATCTCCAGCGCAACTTTTGTGACGGTCATGCCCCGAAGAGTTTGACAGTTGGACGCTGTAAGTACGTACGTATACCAGGTGCACTATGTGACGTCATGAATACGTCAAGTATTCCTTTCACCTGTCAAAGTGTATTTGGATCATGCATTTCTACCGGCCAGACGGTTAGAACCTTCACAAAAGTTGTATCGGAGGTCAAGTGCTAAAACATATCAATATTACAGACAGACCCTACCTTTGCCCTAAGGGGTGGGGTGTTATTTTTCAAGCACGAAGCGCATACCGAACCGTATTTAGTGCAAATGGAGCAGATTCCTTTCGTTAATTACAAAAATGGCTCAAGTACGTACCATATTTCATATCTGACAACAGCGTTGGACTTTTGCCAGGAAACTCTGCCTTTTTCGTACAACTTTGTTGATTTAGTCTAAACATATCGATACGCAAGAAATGAGCACACGAACACCTGTTGAATAAGCATGGCATTTCCATCTGTCAAGTAAAATTAATGAGGATGCTTGTAATTTTGATTTTTTTTAGTGCTATTCGTTTACGTGTGTCATTACTCATGAAACCCAAGCAGAAACTATCATTACGCTAAATATTCAAAGCGTGACGATAAGCAAAAAATGATAATTACATTTTATCGTCCGATTGTTTGGGTTCATGACCGGTTTGCCTCGCGTGCTGATTTTCTTGAACTCTGTTTTTGTCACACACTGCCAAAGAATTCATCACGGGAAAACAAACCTTTATTATTTATTCCCAGATTTTAAAGTGGCAGTTTGATTCAATGGAAATGTGGGTTTCTTATGTCAACTGTAAACAATTGTGCATTGTTTTACTCCATTCTTCCTTCAATTATTGAAAATTAGGAATGAAAGTGTGTGGAAATCGCTCGTGCTGCCACTGACATGGTCGCTGTTATTTTATAATATGTTACAGTCATTTATTTGTTGTGAAATCCTTTCATTAATGTCTAGCTGAATTTTTTGTCTGGCGAAAATAACATTTAAGGCGATTGGTGACATTTACACCAAGAGTGCTAAAAAATTGACCTGTTGACCCTTAGGTAAAAGAGAAGAGAATAAGTCACATCGGGGATGAGTACAATGCGGTGAGGATGAAAGTGATTCGGGTGCGACAGACTGGAACTGATTTGGAGTCACACCTTGAAGATCCATCTCCGCCCCGAGTCCCTGAACCTGATCTCTTGCGAAATTGCTCAATTCAAAATCTTGGAACTGTCTACTCCCAGGTCTCTTACCTAAGAGTTTTCAACGCCGTATTTTGGTTTCATCTTGCCGCTTGGTTCATTATCTCAAGTCTCTTTTGGACTGAGTTTGTTCCTGGCTTTGGAAAGGTAATTATTTACCCACAAGGCATTTAGTGCGCGAGATATTATTATTTGTACCCCAAATAAACTGAATGTTACCCCAAATTATTACTGAATTTTACCCCAAACTGATACTGAATATTGCCCCACTTTTGATATGTTGTATACCGTCACTCCCTCAACAACTTTTGAGAAGGTCATACTCCAAAAACTCTAAAAAGTATGTTAGCTGGGGTCAAAATGTCATATAAATCCGTTAGAGGATCTTGAAATCACAAACTGATTTTTAGCGGCCGAATGGTCGACCATTCCGGGATATGACCTTCACAAAAGTTGTTCAGGGGGTCAACGGCTACAATACATAAAAAATGCTGCCAAATCCAACAACCTACTAAAAAGTTCCTTCAATTTCTAGGGAGTTGGCCTGGATGAATTGCCTGGGGTATTATGGGCTGGCCTGGAGAATTCCTTGAGTGGACTTTCGTCATGGATTCTAATATTTTTCGGCCTAGTATTCTCTCAGTCATTTGCGTACCTCCTTCTCCTTATCAGATCTCCTCTCATTGCAATTGGAATTGCTTGCATCGGATTCCCAATCGTTGGCCTTTGGTGGTCATTGTTTCAAATCAAATACAACGTCTTTGTTTGGATGCCCATGATTTCTGGAGAATTGATTTGTTCTCTGCTTTCATTCCCATTAATTTTAGGCGGACTTTTCTATCTGTTCAGGTTAGATGTTCTCAAGTTAGACTACAAACTAAGAGGACGACCTGCTGTGGCCGCTCTCTGAAACAAGTGATATGTCCAAAATGTAAGACAATCGTTAATTAAACACATTGGAGGAACTTGAAACTTATGGAACACTATTTAAAGGGTTAGTTGAGCGTATGTTAATTTTACGCACCATCGTGACTCGTGACAAGAATATTTCAAGTGTTACGTGATGGCTGCAGCTATGACGTCATCCTAAAGTGAAGTGTGTACAAGATGACGTCATAATTTGCACCGTCGTATAACTTTAGTAGTACACTTTATTGAATGTCCAAAAGATATACGGGGTGGACCAAATTTAGAGGTTCTTTCATGTTAATTTAATTTAATTAGTTCATTTGGAAATGAACTGTAACTCTTGTATCCATTTAGTAATTCAATAACTACGTCCGGTTAGAGTAAAACGAACTCAAAGTAAACATGACAATTGTTTAGAGTGGTAATATAAATAATATATATAAATAGGAATGACATTTTGTATTTAGAATTACTAGACACGATTCTACGAATTTTGTTTAACCAATTTAATCCAGGGCATACTCGAAAGTCGAGCACGTGCTAAAGTGAATAACGAATACAGTTTGTATAATCCGTTGACAAGTGTGCGTTCTGACTGTAATGTAGGTACAAGTATCTATAGAATTCTGTTTGTATACCATGAATGTAATTTGAGTTGTTGATCTTTACATCCGGACTTTAATAAATTGAAACCTATGATCTCTTAGAAATTATTTGAAAGGGTTTTATGATTTTACGTGGAAGAGAGAGTGAGAAACATGAATGAATTTTAAATTCTCGCTTTATTTGTCTATTTAAATGGGCTGAAGAATAACCCGACAAAATATGTATACACATTTACAAGCATTTACATTACGGCGACATATTTGTTATTCATTATATTTTACATTGCAATACATCCACGACCGACAAATTAAGAACGAAACGAACGTAACCAGAGCACTTTTTAAAAATATTTGGTGTCATTTGGATTTTGCACCTGAAAGGATTTCCTTACTGCGATAAGTTAAACATATTTAAATTATAATTACAAGTTTAATTCTTACACTGAACGCAATGACGTCTCCCGTTCCACCTAATTAAACAGAAATAAAATACGTAACAATCACATGCATAATATGTACGAAAATAATACCGTGATAGGATTCAATGAATAGTAAGTAATTAATATATACAAGGTCACGCATAACCCTCCGACGCGCGTAGCGGCACTGACGAGCGTTTAAGTAAAAATGGGCTTGAGAAAATGGATTTTTCAACGGTATTTGGACAAAAACGCGCCAAAAATAATTTTTTCCGAAAAATCTGTCGATATCAATTGTATATCCAAATGAATTTAGCCAAACTCTATAGCTATTTATACGAGCACATATTCCAACAAAATTATATCACTAAAATGGAAGTATAGATACAGACGAAGTCACTGAGGTATATCAAAGGTAATTGTTACTTCAAAATCTTTTTGCCTCTTAAAGTTTACTATGAATTATATTTTGATCACCACATACTGCCAAAGTACCCAGTACTCGGTTTTGGAGGCTCCTCCGCGGGAGGAGGCAAATTTTCCTGAGGCTGCTGTGGTTGTTGAGGTCCTTGAGATTGTTGTGGTATGGGTTGAGGATTACCTTGCTGAGGTTGTTGAGACCAGGATTTAAAACCTCGTGGTGCAGGGTGAGAACCGCCCTCTCGCGGATGCTGAGGCTCTGGATGTAAACCTCCCTGTTGAGGTCCTGAGTGCAGACCTCCCAGATATTGCTCAGGAGGTCGAGTCAATGGATGGACTCCTCCTGTTTGAGGTCCGGCATGAATACCACTTTGAGGTTGTTCACCCTTTAAAGGAGGAACTCTGGCTGGGACAACTGCCACAGGGCGTCCATCACCGACCTGGTAAGCCTGCGGTGCAATAGGTCGACGAATATGTCCCGGTTCATAACGTGCAACCAACGGAGGAGCTCCGGGTTGAGATAGTTGAGGACGCACTGGTCTAATTTTGTATGGGTTATAATGAATTTCAAAGGAGTAGTTCTCCGGAGTAGGGGTAGGCTCTCCCTCGGTCGGAGTAGTTTGTATAGACAGTAAGTAACCCGGATCTCCTTCTTTGGGTGTTGTTCCAGTTGATAGTATGTATCCGGGACCTCCTGGCTGTGTTGGTTCGACCGTGACTGGTGGGACAGAAAGCGCCGATCCAATTTTGTATGGGTTATAATGTACTTCGAAGCCGTAGTTTTCAGGTGGGGGCTCAAGATCTACGTCCTTCTTTGGAGGTTCTGTAGACAGCAAGTAACCTGGTTCTCCTTCCTTCGGTGCAGTTCCGATAGACAGCGAATAACCGGGATCTCCTTCCTTCGGTGCAGTTCCAATAGACAGCGAATAACCAGGATCTCCTTCCTTCGGTGTAGTTCCGATAGA
>JAQFYE010003274.1:0-15742 GCA_034694305.1 Protaphorura glebata
ATACAAAAAAATGCTCCCGTTCAATACATTGAGTTTCCCTATACAGTCAGGCAGCAATTCTCTGATCCAAATGGTAAATTGACCCATCCAGATAAACGATAGTAACTCAACGAAAAAGAAAAATACAAAGTATGTCTGCAAAGCCTACGGGTAAAAGCGGACGTTAAATGTGTATTTTTTTTTTTTTTTTTTTTTTTTTTTTTTTAAATCGTTCATACTTTAATTTGTGACTCACTCACCTTACATCAGAACAATACTAAATCAGCCGGAGTTTTCTGATTTACTTCTGAGTGCATTATTGGGAGAGGGTATTGAGAAAATGATTTATCAATGATTTCACACAGAGTCCATGCGATTACGTTTTTTGTCAAGCCCTTCCTAATTTATTACCTCGGATGGATACTATTTTTTGTCTTTTTAGAATGATTCGCGCTATTAATATATGAACAGTGTTAAATAAATATATAAGAATGAACAGAGAAGTTGTCCAGTCAATTGCATAACAAAACAATCAATTCCTAGCAAAAATTGTCTACTTTCAGATGATTTATGCACGGACCAGTTTATCAACAATTTTAGGAAAGAATTCCAAATACGACCACCGGTTCCACACCATTAAGACCAACCATGTGGCTTAGAATTATAATGCTAATTCTAATTATTATATTTATTCCACCCGTGCTCTTGTATTTAAAGAATGGTCAAGTGAACTTTAAATTGTTCCTCGCTTTCGCTTTCTGGCTGATCAGTTTGCAATATCGAGGAGATCTCCGTGTCATCTTTAACATCTTCATGTGGAGTGTTATCAATTATTGTTGTTAAGCAAAAAGTAAGTAAAGTCATTCTAAATCTTTGGTGATTGATTACGTCAGACCATCTGACGGTCGAATTGCTGGCTACAGTACTCTTGAAAGGTGTCCAAAACAATAGAACAATGTCTGTATATGCAAGTATTATTACTAATTAAAAAAGAAAATTTGACATTGCGATGACCAAACAACCAGAAGAAAGTATATTTTTACTGAATCTCGTGTCGAATCGTCATCCGTCGCCCAATCTCCTGCAGATAAAATACTATGAACTTTATAACGGAATTTGAAATATGGAAACATTTGAAGATGAAAATCACCTTTCTCAAAGTTTGTCGACCGATTATGCCATTACCAATGTGCATTTTATTTTGATTGAGGATAGCTCTATAAATTCCTTTTTAAAATATAAACTGTACATTCACCTACATATGTAATTTCAACTTCACAACGTGCGGTCGCACTGAGAAAGGTACGCATAATATTGCCAACACTCTTTACTTGAATTTTATAATTAGCATTATAATGTTCACTGAAAAGGTCTTTCACTCATCATATTATCTATTTTAGGTTCACCTGACCAGACGCTATGATTATCTACCATCCAAAATTCCAAATACAAGTGATATGAAGAAATTATTCCTATTACAACAAGTGACCGGAACAAGTCTTCACAATTATTTTAACGTAATAAAATTAAGCGGTAAATCAATAAAATGTGGTTCTATATCGCACTAATTTTGCTCTTCAAGGCACTACTGAAATTCTAATTTCAGAGAATCAAGTGTCATTCAGAAATTCAGAAATGACACCATTGTACTCCGATACTTCTCAGGATGTCCACTTCCGATCCAATTAAAACAATTTCCATGATTATAGCTTCCTGATAAATTGTGAACCAGAAAATTCTTCAGTTTCTCTTACAAATACACTAATTTATTAAAAAAAATATTCTAGAATTTTTTGTAATTAAATAAAAGTCAATTTGTTCAATTGGTTTTAAAGTCTTGTCATCCAGGTTCAGGGCCAGTTTATCGGCGTTTGGAGATTACGCCATTGTGTAACTAGACTTAAGACTTAATCAAAGACTTAATTAAGTCTTTGATTGTGGGCGAGGTCGGGGTCGGGGTCAGGTCACTAAAAGGTCGGCTTTCCAGTTCATCTGGGAACCGGGGTCAACTCCGGAATAAAGGTCGCGCAAAGTTACTGAAATTCGGGTTAGGATCGTGTTAGAGCAACGGATTGTAAAGCAAAGGGTAAGGAAAAGCTCAAATTAAAAAAAAATCAATGCAACCTTCACCTAACGTCTGTCTGAGATATCGACTCCTCACCACTCTGGAATGGACACGAGTTTCGACCATAGTACAAAGTACAACAGACTGGCTAGAGTTTTTTATAACTCTTCAAGGAATTAGAATACTGGGCATAATTTTCTACACGATTGCGATAACGAAACAATTAGTCTGATAAGCTTGAAATGACAGATGATTTTTACGTGGATTTTTCACTCATCCAATGCAATTAATGTCAAAGGCGCTAAACTATCGGTCATACACCGAAGGAAGGATTCATACAGATCGTGGTTCCTAGAAATATAATCATGCAAAAGTTTCTTCTTGGGGTTGGCATTATTCTAATGATAGTTTCTTACAAGAGTCTCTGTTAGCATAAACATGTTTTGTGCACACTCTACTTTATAAATAAAATACACCAGTAAAATAGTCACAAGAGGTCATTCATTTGAATCCACAAATTTTAGTTTACGTGTTCTCTCTTCAAAAGACTTGAACAAGTTATGTTAATCCAATAATCACAATTGATAATTTTAATCGGATTATTTAATTGAGGTTAACATCCCAGTATTAACTCGCAATTATGAAACAGTGATAAAAATTCTCCGATTAAATTTTAAACACGTATAAAAAAGAGATTTCGGAAATCCCTGAGCGCGGAAAAAAACAAGTTGTCATGATTGACACTTCAAGTATTACAAATGAAAATTTGCAGAGCAAACAGGACATTACGAATGACAATGACATGATTTGGAGTACGACACGGGGCATTTAAGCAGGGCCGGCTTTAAGCCTGGATTGCGCCCTGGGCAGCTCCATGAAACACCTCATAACGTCATATATCATTCGAACTTACAAAATTTTCGGAATTCCGTTCGTTCAGGAATTTTAATACAATAGGAATTTCAGCAGGGTATCTGTACACGCTTTAGTCGAAGCATAATTTGTCTGACAGTTTCGCTTACGAAATCTCACCAAATTCAGAAAAATCGGTGGTACCATCGCATCGCCCTGAATAATATCCATTAGTCAAATATTCTTTCCTGTTCCATTGAAGTCTTTGACATGCCCTCTTGACCCGACACCCAACTTTCTTAAACCATTGGCATCCCCTGGGTGGGTCTCATCTCCAGCAAAATTAGTCTGTAAAAATTAAATACTTTTTGTTTCGCATATCTTCGGAAAGGTTAAAAATATTCTAGGCCATGAAAGTTGAAATATGTTGGGTGTAATTCTGAGAGACCCATCGTCTAAATTTCAGAGAATTTTGAACAAATTCAAAATAATTTATTTTGTCAAGGTTTTGACAGTTTTGAGTATCCTTAAGTTTTTTGGCATACCCAATCTGAAACTTGATAGAAAATATTATGCAGAACCTTTACACCATTTTCTGTGATCCATCGTATGGGCACCTAACAACATTAACATCAAATGAAAAACAGCACAAACTTCAGGAACTTTATGCAAAATTTTCTATCATACGCGAAAAGAAGCCCTTCATTTCTGCAGAGTTTGTTTGTTTGTTTGTTTGTTTTTTTATTAGAGTGTTAGCCCCTGCATTCAGACATACAGAGTAATTTTGACCAATACCCAGTCAAGGTAGGAATGGATTAATAAGATTGGGTGTCTCCTCAAGGTCTTGGTAGGATGACGTACGATAGATCTAGGTTTGCATTAAGTTTTCCTTGGTTCTAAACGCTTCCTTAACTTAATATTTTGCGCCCCTTCCAACTGGCGCCCGGGCCGGTCGCCCTTCTCACCGGCCCTGCAGTTAAAGACACCTGGGCGATAAAGATTTTACATATTGTCATCTACGGGTAAGTACTAATGAAACGCCCATGGCATAAGAGCTACATGATGATATGACATGACATGTCAAGAATTCAATTCAAGCTTCAGAGCTATAAATTCGATTTGGGAACAAGTATTCGGTTCACTGACTAGTTGTCGTCGAAATACAGCTCATCAGAATGAAGTTCCTTATTTTCGTTGCCCTTTTTGGGTTGGTTGCGACGTCCTTAGCCGCTAAAACCCGGTATGACAATTACAAAGTCTACCGGGTTGTTCCTCAAACCGAGGAACACCTCAAGATCTTGGCGGAGTTAGAACAAAGCAACCTCGGGGTAAAAATAATGTTACAATCTAGTATTTCATGACTTAAACCATTCCCGGCAACTTTGTGTTACTTGGAAAGAAAAGAGAAATATACATTTTCTTGACATCTTTTTTAATGTGTAATGATATAATCGAACGCCTAGGGTACATGCATAGGAAATGAACAAAAAAAATCCCAAGATTTCCAAAATCTACCACTTCTGGCGTCATTTTCATTTGACTTTACGATTTATGCGGATCGGATCTTCAGATTTTTGCGAAATGTTTTTTTTGACACTTCCCACTGATTGTAGGTGTGGATGCAAAAGTCGTTTTGCATCGACCTGTCAAAGATGTGCAAAACAAATTCGGAGAATGTCTGAAAAGTTTTAAAATAATTTTTTTTATCACACAGGTTAACTTCTGGGAAGAGACCAATACCGTTGGAAAATCCGCTGACATTATGTTGCCACCTCACTTGCAAGGTGACCTCGTCGATGACCTTGTTGCCCAAGGCTTCACTGTCAACGAGTACATTTCCAACGTTCAAAAGTAAGTCCGATATCAGGAATTAATGTA
Source organism: Protaphorura glebata (assembly GCA_034694305.1). Taxonomy (NCBI): domain Eukaryota; kingdom Metazoa; phylum Arthropoda; class Collembola; order Poduromorpha; family Onychiuridae; genus Protaphorura; species Protaphorura glebata. The sequence goes on from JAQFYE010003274.1 coordinate 4,775, forward strand.
ATTTGTGTTTTAAGCGAACTGCAAGAAATTGTAAAACTTTTGCATTGCAATGACAGCTGTAGAAAAGCCCATGACGTTTTCGCGTTTGAATTCTAAAATACTGTGAACGAACGATTGGAAGCCCGAACTTGCATTACAGAAATTTTCTAACTCTGCTTTCCACTTCCGAGATTCCAAATCTCTGCTATCTTTTCCATAAAGAAATACGTCTACGATGAACATGACCATAAGCATAAATGACCGAGTAGAATCCCACTTCATAATTTATTGTGGTAACGCAGAGGTCACAAACTTTCATTAATTTCTCCGGGAAGATCAATTAAGAAAGCGGGGGAAAGTCCCGACTCTAGTATTTGAGCCCCGGTTCTAATTGAGCTCTTGCTTTAATTCGGTGCCTGAGTTCTGATCGGTCTTTTCTTATATTAATTTTTATGAATCATGGCAATTATATACTACGTTTGGGCGAACGGTCTTAAAATATTTCATAAATTGATTAAATACATTTTGAAACATTCTGAATCTTTCTTATTTCAGACTCATTGATGAAGAAGTGACCGGAGATGACTCAAAGTCAACTCGCATTTCCTTCACTGCTTACCATCGTTACTCTGTCGTACGTGCATTAGATTCTTTTAAAACAATTCCTTTCCAATAAATATCAGTTCAATTTTTTAGACTGAATTTTATATGAACTCTAGATCCAAGAATTCCTCCGCGAGCAAGCCGCGCTTCATCCACATGCGACTGTTGTCAAAATGGGAACGAGTTTTGAGGGGCGTGATTTGACCGGAATTCGAATCGCTAAAGGAACCAACAAGCCAGTCATCTTCTTGGAAGCTGGTAATTCCAGATAATTTTGGTTAAAGTTTATAGGAATTCACCAGAACAATTTCGAAATTAAAAAATGCATTTTTTAAATAAGGTATCCATGCTCGAGAGTGGATCGCTGGAGCCGTCGCCACCTACGTCATCAACGAACTTCTGAACAGCGCTGACCCAGTCGTCCAAAAGTGGTCCGAAGATTTTGAATTTCACATTCTTCCAATCACCAACCCCGATGGCTATGAGTTCAGTCACACCAATGTAATTAAGAAATTTTTACGAAAGTGTGAAATTTCGAATTTGGTCAGATTTTAAATACCCTTCATATTTAGACTCGATTGTGGCGTAAGACACGGTCAACCGTTGCCGGAAGCACTTGCCGTGGAACTGACGCCAACAGAAATTGGGCATTCAGGTGAAGATTCTTTTGCAATTAGTGATTCCACTTTTTGAAAATATTTATTCTAATTCATGTTTAACTAATTTGACTTTGGTTTTATTTTCAGATGGGGAAGTAAGTCGAGGAATGTCATAAGTTCATATTCCTTGCATCTATTTTATTTTTATGTCCACTTTTATAACTATTTCCTATGCTTTTAGCCGGTGGATCGTCAGCTCTTCCCTGTCAAGATACCTTCATGGGAGCTTCTCCCTTCTCCGAGCCAGAGACGAGATCTTTGTCCGAATATATGGCAACTTTGGGTAGCCGAATCGTCTTTTATTTGGACATTCACTCTTACAGTCAGCTTATCCTTTTGCCTTATGGTGTCAACTTACCTCTTCCAGAACACAACTCATGGGTAACAGATTTAAAAAAAAAAAAAAAATCCTGAACAAAATCTGAATATTTTTAATCAACTACATAGATGACCGTTGGACGTAGAGCAGCCACAGCCTTGGCTACACGTTATGGAACACAATTCACAGTCGGAAACATTGTCGATCTTCTCTGTAAGAACTTTTGTATTCTATTTAATTCAGTTATGAATTCCATGAACTAATTTAAAATTGTGAATTTAATTGTAGATGTTGCCAGTGGTGGTAGCTGCGATTGGGTCAAGGGAACTTACCCAGACACCGTCAAATTGGTTCTCGTCTATGAATTGAGAGACAAAGGCGCTTACGGATTCATTCTACCAGCCAATCAAATTATTCCAAGCGGTTTGGAATTCATGGACTCTCTCAAGTCTGCCATGGCCGACTTACCAGGCTTGTTGTAATTCACTATGTCAAATCAAAACCGTATTTTAAAGACACAATAAAATATTCGCTATACCGTAGCAAACGCTTATTGCATCAAATTGTGGACAACTAATTTTATTGAACCACGCAATTAATTGTTTTTCGCTCGGCTTGATATCAATGAGGCCAGACAATAGAGACTGAAACTATTCGTTTTCTAGGCTATACATAAAAAAGGAAAATTTGAACAAATAGGCAAAATTAGGCACTTTATTACGATATTGCAAGGTCTCAAACTTTCACCACTTTCTCCATAAAAATCTACGAAGAAAGCGGAAGAAAGTCCCGCTGAACTAGTCTGTCATTTAGGTTTCTATGTAATCAGAGTTTTGAAATTTGAACACATTATCATTGAAGTTCTTCGAACTGGAGACTTATCATTTAATTCATGATGTTCTTAAATTTATTGAAATGAATTGATGACTTAAGATGAAAATTTCGCTTTCTCTTGTATCCCTTGCAATCAATACATTATTGCAAATAGAACTATCCACCATCCCACGGTAGTTGAAATTCGCCGAAATATTAATATTTATCAGTGAAACCTGTCCCATATGATCGCGGCTCTCGGGATAAATATGTGGTCGTGACTCGTGAGATAACATGTGAAGTGATCGCAACTTTCAAGAAATACGTGTGCCCACGTGCCGAAATGATGTCCCCGTATTTGATTTTATTCCTTGACTGCATTGAATGGATTTCCTAATTCCATAGAGTCGTGACTTAAAAGCTTGTGAACTAGAAGGCTCTAAAAAAGAACTAAAAAGACTTGGTGTGGTTTTCAACCTTTATGGGGATGGTTTGTTATTACTTTAGTTAGTTAATTTCGTTTAAGAATTTAAGTTTTCACTGTTGTCAACAATCATCCTAGACCACGCCTTTTATCTGTCCTGTGTCTCATAAGAATCTGAGAATCCGTTCATTCGTAAAATAAAAATCAAATAGGTGCATGATCCGAATCCGAAACCCAAGTTATACTCGATTTTCTGATAATTCAAAAATGTCTGCTAAATGACTGTATATACTCACGACCATTAACTCACTTTTGCGAATATGTTGATTGTGCAATTACGGAGAAGTGAGGACGATCACATAATTTCGCAGAGGCATTATTTTAATCATTAGTTTTAATAATTATCTTTGTGTCAATGAATAAAAATCGTCCAGCTAGATTTCTGCACTTTGCATTGTTGGTTGGTCAGTATTATTGGTCATCCAATCATGGTCAAAAAACCAACCGGGAATCTCGTCGGAGAATTTACTTGGTATTTTATACGTCTCACTTTCATTTCAGGTTCAACGTACTACCCAGTTACAGAAACCAAAAACCGAAACCCAATTAATTAAAGAATTATCCTGAGATGTTGCCCAAACTGCAATGGCCATATGATCGATTTGTCTTTGTAGACGCGTAGAAATAATTTGGTTCACGGGCTAGGAATTATTTTAACATCCAATCTGCCTATGCCCAACCAGGCAAATTTGGTAATGTGGTATTTTAAAATTATAATCTACTGATATATTGACCATAATCGAGGACATTTTATATAAGATTGTCCTAAATTTTTAATTAATGAAATGACTTATCATTCATGTCAATGTCAATAAAAAGGGTGTTCACCGCACTCGCATTCCCGAGTCAAATCTTTGTATGGCAGACGTTGGAACAAAAAATGTTAGCAGGTCTACACGAATTAATATTTTCCACTATTCCTGACCAAGGAAGAGTGGAGTGAAATCAAACAACCTATTTAGATCTGAAGGCAATATGGTGAAAATCCAACAATAAATTGTTTGGCTTTCCGCTCTACTACGTCGGACTGTTTCATTGTTTCATTGCCCCCTTATTTACATCAGTTTATTCTGAACTTGACCATAAGGTTGTTACTGACACATTACTATGAAGTGTGTCTGGGATGTAAGACTATGACTAGAAGAAAATATCTTTAATAAGATCACTGCCTTACAATTAAGGTTGCCTTTCAGCACAGTATACTTCATACTGAACTACTAAAAAAAGTCCAAACAGATGATAAATGGGAACGGACCCTTTAATGCATTTGGATGGAAGATATGACCGTCTCCGGTCTCAGTCTCGATGGTAGAATTCTAATAGAATCTTAAAATGTTCATGCAAGCCTATCAAACACAACTCTTGTTTTTCCGTGCAGGCATTTTATAATGTGATGAGAACTATAAATTTTTTTCACAAATGAGTACCTTTAAAAATTTTAATTTTTCTTACAAAATCTTACTTTCCTGAACTCTTGAATGCGATATGAATTAAACGCCTTCCTAATTTCAATTTAATTGGAACTTCTGTGTGAATGAACTACAGACTTTATGTTTATTGTATTGGAATGCGTGTAAACGATTTTCTTCAAATTACTGTGAAAAACACTTACTTCGATTGTGTTCTAGGCAGGAAATCTTTGCATCTAATTTATTTTCTAAAACATTTTCATTTCAAAAAATTAATGGACTACAATATGACCGACTTTATGCTCCCTTTCCCACGGTGTGTAACAAACTTTTTTCTTTACATGGAAAAGACATATTTGTTATATTTTGGCCGTACATTTATACATAAAAAATATCCCGGATTGGTGTGACATTAGCCAGTCTTGACATTATTGAGAAGAAATAAACACATACAATCTAAAATTCAAATATCTTAATATTTTCAAAAGTGTAGAAAACATAATAAAAGTAGAGTTGAAGTTGACACAATTATTTAGGCTTCACTTCTTGATCTGTAACATTTCGAATAAATATACAGTCCTCAGGTAAAGGTGAGGGTGGCTCCTCCAATTCGTACTGATACGAACAAGAGATCGCAAGTACGCTTCCTGCAAAGTAATTATTAAAATAAAAATTTTTTAGAGTTTAACCAAAACTTAATACTAGAAACAACTCATTTTCAACTAACTATGTTCTGATTAAATTATTCAAAATTAAAATTCATTTGAATTAGACATACCCGAAGCACTGAACGAAAGCGATGATACACCGCAAGGATACTTGCGAAACTGGCACAACCTCTTTTTATTGAAACCATCCCACACGTTAACATACCCATCAGAACCACCAGTCACGAAAGTACTGTAGTCTTGGTGGAAGCTGAAATGTAAAAAAACATGAGACTTATTCACCATCAATAGTGGTCTAAAGACATATATTCAAAATGATATAAAATTCGAGCATTAGAAATCAAATGAGTTATCTCACTCTGATCCATTGAACAACAACGACAACAATTATAATTAATTTTTAACACTCAACGAGTCCATATTATTACCAGATCGCATTGACGGGGTGAATGCATTCCACACCCTGGTCTTTTACTCGGTGACATTTGAATGCATACTTCTTCTTTTGAATCTCTGGGTTAGGGTCAAAGTACTCGACTGCAACTCGCCCTTCAATTGAACTCAACACAAAGCCCTGTAAAATTATTAAAATAAATCGAATTTTAAATTGAAAAATTTCTAAATTACTGAAACAATAAGAACTTAAGGTTGTGCAAATATTATGACTTCCATATCATAGGAATGCTTATTTCCTAGATTCGTATCTCTTCGAATTCAATATCCAACCTGACCTGCTTATTTGGAAAGATTCGTAAACAGCGTGACTGGTACTTCAGAAGGGAGTCTCTCTGCTGTAAGGGTGTCTCCATATTTCTCATGTCCCAAGCTAAAATCTTTCGTCCAGCGGTTCCCACGACCAATATTTCTTCTTTCTGACTCATTGTGAATACCTACAGAAAAAATACGAAATTAAACTAAGAAATAACTTGGACCGAGTAGTTTCGTCGTCTGCTAAATGTCATGTCGCAAACAACAAAATATACAAAAACCACACGAAAATAAAACTGCAATATTTTATTCTGATTCAAGCAATTTCTAGTCTTGCGTCACATTTACCTGGTCATTTGTAGCGTAAATTCCAACTGCAGATGAAGACCTGGGATCCCACAATCTCAACGTCGAGTCCCAGCTACCACTGATGGCAATATTTTTATCAGCCCAGTATTCCACGCATCGGATGGCATCATCGTGCCGGCCAATGACATTTTCTAAACCACAGAGAATACATCAGACAGGATAAAAATTTACGAGGTGCCTTATTTCCGAATCAGAAGACAAGAAAAAATCGATCACGAAATCATTAAAATATCCACAACGGACTTAAACTCAACTTACTTGATCCACTTTCAAAATCATAATATATGAGAGATTTGTCCAACCCACCACTGAAGACTTTGGACGTATCCTTCAAAACCAATTATTGAAAATTAGAATTTAAATACAAATTCAATGCTACTGTCTAGATCACTTTAAATGTCGTTAATTCTGGAAATGGACTGACCTGTGCAACGCAATCTAACACAGGTTCAGAGTTGTGACTGTACTGATGAAGCAATTTATTGTTCACTACATCATAGAGCCGAACGGTTGAGTCCCAAGAGGACGCCAAGAGAAATTGTGAGTTTTTTGGGACAAACTTAACGGCTGAAATGGCATCTCCAGGGGTGTTGTCCAACTTGTACTCGGAACGAGGGTCAGCCATGCTTGAAATTCAACTTGAATCCTTAAAACGAACAAATACAAAATTCATTAGTTAAAAAAATTTGTTATGATACGCTACAACAGTGAGTTCGTTGCTTCGTTGGGGGGTGGAAATAACGAACCTAGCAATATGATGTAACACATGTGTACAATATGAAAAATGTATTCGCGATTCTTATCGCAGAAAGAAGAAAATTGACTAGTCAACGCAACCAAATGATACTCTGGGGTGGTCTGATTTTAATTTCAATGCATTTAATCTTCTAATCTAAATATTATTTTGGTTCAGAGAAATTTTTTGTGCCCTTGCACCAAACTTCATTGCTTGTTTTAATGAAAATCTCATGAGAAAGTTTAAATACGTAAGAAAGAAAGAATGTGACAACGATACCCCTTTAAGTATACTCATAATTCAGAATAGTCAGAATTATTTCAAGCAGTCTTATTTTGTCCCTCTTTAGTTTTCATTTGATCACACAGCCGACCAAATTGAATCATCAACAATCGGAAGCTACTCGAAGGAATCGAGCTAACGATAAGTGTAAATATATTCACTAATAATTAGTGAATATATTTACACTTACCGTTAGCTCGATTCCTTCGAAAATGAATGTTCCCTTAATAATTATTATTAAGGGAACATTCATTTTCTTTTAAATATTTAATTTCTACAGAATTTAAAATACAAGTACACGGAGTACTTGCCCAATTTATCTGTAACAACTTACATTATCAGTAAGTAGCACGTGGGAAATAGTTTACAAAAACATAGTCCTCAACTACGCGTAAAAATTGTAAAAAATAAAAAATGATGCTAAAAATTTTTTTGCCCTATTTTCCGCTCCAATCGATTTAATTAATATTCAAAACACAACTTCGAATTAATAGACTCTAGATGATAAGTCGTAACCGTTCACCGAAATAAAATCTGAACACAAGTGTTTGTTCTTAAATACTTGGAATTATGTAAATTTTGATCGCGAAATGCATAATTAAAATTTTAAGAAATGAAATGACGTATTGGATGTTTGAGCTGATTGGAACTATTTAAAACAAATTATAACTGTATGTCGTGTCATTTGGGCAATTTTCGATGTAAAACGGAAACCTGGATGAAAAATTCCACTGTTTGGTAGTGGGATTTGAAGATTGTGTTCCGAGCATAGTCCGTCGTTCGTACAATTAATTCATCAAATTTAAAATTTAGTTATATGTACATTTCAACTTAAAATAGAAGGGTATTATTAATCAATTAATTAGTGAACGGTATGCTTAAACGACGCGTATATTTCGTAGATTGGGTTCCTTCGCTTTGCATTTGGCCCAGTGAAGGTACCCAAAAGTAGTATTTATTATAACAATTCCATCACAGAAAAAACTCATAAACCAACCATTTCTCATTTCAGTCAAATTAAAAATAAGCAAACTTGAAGTTGAATAGTACGCGAATTCGACCCACCTTTCAAAACTTTTCCTCGATTCCACGACTTCTAATTTTATAAGAATCTGAATTAAGTTTTAGAACAGTTCGTAGTTAACTCGTTCAGTTCTTCGTTCTTAATTTCAAGGTTATTTTATTTTTGTCGGTTAAACAGCGAAACTTTGAGTCACTTTCGAAGGATGATTTTTATTTGCCGCGTCCACCAGAATACGCGGCAACTTCTCATTGATTTGCTCTAGTTTTACGTTACCTCCATGCTCAATGCTCATGCCAAGGAGGCTAAACAAATGAATCAGTTCCAGGAGGTCCCGTAGTGACGAATAAACAAAAATAACAACTTTTTGGGTTTTGAAACCCAATATTAATTTTCATAAGTCATTTTGGAATTTAACATTGTCGGGTGGACACCCGCCATGTTTGCGTCAGCCATTGATCAGTAGGTAATTTTGATGTCCTATAGACACTGCATTTTTTTAGTTGTTTTTACCATTTTTTTGTTTATTCCTCACTACGGGATCTTCATACTACGAAATTTCATTGATTTGAATGGCCATCTTGGCTCATTCATATAGGCATTCGTACTGCAAAATTTACGGTTTGCAAAACTGGAAAATTATTCCGTCGAATAAATAACAATGTAGGTGTGTGTGTAATCCAATGCATATTTACGAGGGAATACATCCCAATTAGTTCCAGGTAAAATGAGAAATGTTTTCCTTGTAAGTTTTATGAGTTCAATACGCTTTATCATGCTGATTTTGAATTTATCTCAAATCCTGATATCAATGGATTTCACTTGAACGGACATTCACGTAACTATAAGCGCCATGTTATATACCTCGCGACCTCGCCTCTTTTGGATTTAGTCATTATTTAGCGATATGTGAATTCATGTGATTGTTTAGCAATATATAATCAATTTTATTTTTTAGTTTTGTACAAAATAATAATCGAAAATTGGAACTAAAAAAAAACAATAGTTTAATTTATATACGAAATTGTAATTGTACGTTCACATCAATTTCGGAAAAGTTATATAGATTACCACACCAGTTTGGACACCGCACTGGAAGAAAGTTAATCAGTGTGTGCAATTTTTTGTTTAAAAAGAAAGACCTGGTATGACATTTTGATTTCTGAATTATATTGTGATTTATTAAAGTCAGGTTCGAAATAATTATTCATTATGGATGCTATTATACGATACACAAACACAATACCTCAAATATCGCACGTATAGGCGATCCTGAACAACTATTGTGAAGGTCCTACACCCAAAAGTCTAACCGATTGGTCACTAAAAATACCCGGGTTGGCATGTAAGATGGAAGCGAGTGAAAGCGAAAGTGAAAGTTACTCCACGTCGTCCTATACAATCGGTCCACCTGTGTATTTCTAGGGCCAAACGGTCAGACTTAAAAGTTGTTCAGGATGGCACTGCACTGGTTACGGTTACAACATAAAATTCCCAGCGATTTATAACGGCGTACATTTTCCTATAAGGTTTGTTCCCTTCTGTCTTCCATTTATAAGATAGATCCCATCATTTTATAAATTCTATTTAGATGGTTACTCAAGTTACTTTAATTTTGCATTAGTTCTGCTTGATACTCCTCTAAATTTAGCATTAATCTCTGTAACACAACGTCATGATTATGCATGCAACTACAGAAATGACTGATTACGTAGATTAGATCACAAAATTGCAATAGGATAGATAAAGTTCTCTGATAATAAATCAGCTGGAGCAATCTCAATTGAGTGCAGATGGGGCAAACATTTGCCCAATAATTTCGTCATCACAGTCGAGTCGCTTCACCTGTCAAATATGTGAATATGTCCTATATTTAATTGCTCAGATCATTACAAAAGACCAACTTATTCCATTTTAAAATGTACATCGCAGTATTTCCAGGTGAAAACTCCGAAGTAGCATAAATAGGGTCTTTCTTATGACGATGACGACGCGACCGCAACACCGCAGCGGTGACATCAGACTAATATTAAGTATTATAAGTGTAGAGTAGACGTCATGATTTGTTCATTATTATTTGTGACTATTGTGATTGTGATTGGAATTCAGGTATTAATTTTTGTAGATGAGAGTATGCAAAATTTCATGAAAATATGCCTAGGACTCATTTCCGGGTTACGAATTAAAATGATGACGGTAGACTCTGACCGCGCGGTGTCCGGTGTTCCCGTGTCCCGATTACCTAATTCCAATACAAAAGAAAGGGTAGTGTCCGTAATTTTTGTCGAAAAAACATATGACGTACGAAGGCTGGTACACAGATTCAGTTTGAGATTATTGAGACGCATAAATTAGACGATTCCGTTCTGAACGGTGAAACTACTTTTTAACGATTCCATATAAAACTATTCAGCTTTTCTAAACGAATCTAATTTATTGTACCTGGCCGATAACTCGATTCGATTCGGCATAAAGTCTCGTATAAAATAATGAAACTTTGCTCTAGAAAATGAAAATTATAACGTTGCGTTCCTATCGTCGAGCTGTACACTGTGCACCTCGGAACTCCAAGCAAAGTATGAATGTCATAAGTCCAGAAAATCCTGTCTAAAAAAAATGACAATGATTGCTAAGGAAGGTCCAGTTCTGTGCCTGAAACACCTGTGGCTTAAACCAGTCAGCTTAAACAGGACAGTTTTGGCTTAAACGAGACAGTCCTGGCTGAAACAGGACAATCCTGGCATGAAACAGAACAGTTTTGGCGTGATTTAAACAGGACAGTCCTGGCGTAGCTTAAACAGGACAGTCCTGGTGTGGCTTAAACAGGACAGTCCTGGCGTAGCTTAAACAGGACAGTCCTGGCGTAGCTTAAACAGGACAGTCCTGGCGTAGCTTAAACAGGACAGTCCTGGCGTAGC
>JAQFYE010003275.1:0-15739 GCA_034694305.1 Protaphorura glebata
TGGGCGCAAAAGACAGGGTGATGCCCTGAAGCCGATACACGTCGATATTATATATATAATATATATATAATATAGACGTGTATCGGCTCGGCGAAACATCGAGCGCTATTCGATTTCATTCTTCCGTCGATCGGATATATATACTCTCCGGACAGTTGTTTGTGACACTTTCAGACGATTCGAAATTTGATTTTGAGACGAAGGTACTGCTTTTCGATTAAAATGTCAACCTTTCGAATGAAGTGCTTTTTCCGGGATTTGCGGGGGCGCTTGAACTTCGGGGAAGAGAGGCTTAACAAATCGGTGTTTCTGCGGTTTCCGATACAGTTTACAGTGTTTTACACTCCATAACAAAAAATAATTCAATTCCGTGACCGTTTAACCTTTTTATGACCTTCCGAATTGAGAAACCTTCTCCGGAAAAGTTCTCTGTAGTGTTTCAACTTCCGCGGCCATTTTGGCCCACATGACCGAATGCAAAAAATCTAATTATTATATACTTGACACAACTTGTCCAAAGGTACGGTCATATTTTTTTCAAAATTTCTGACTAAAACTGCGCAAGATATAGTCGTACATAAATGTCCTTTAACAACTGGACCCCCTGTAGGACGAATAGTAGGTTGGTTTTGGGACACCCGGTATATGCATGTACTGAGATACGATTGAACGCTCAGACGAAATCTATTGGTCACTGTCTCACCAAATCCACAAGCTTAAAAAAGGACGTCATAACCTCAGCCCAATTAGATAAATTGGGAGTGTGTGAAAAAGATTATTCAGCGTCTAGCTTCAGCTCTCGACTAAAATAACCAATTTTTAATCTCAACCTCCATAAGCACACTCTCGGATTGTTTTAAGCATAGGCGACACGGTCTTTACTGTTTACCTGTCTTTGCATCGTACAAGATTAAGTGCAGGGACTAGAAATGACTATTGCTGTCGCTAAGAGAATTAAAAAAAAGTGTTTGAAGAAATCTCGAATGCAGTCTCGACCCCAGCCAATTTCCAACCTATTCTTCAAGAATGCTAAGTGATGGTACCGGTCTTGACATGATGCCGTCGTACGTTATTGTACTCTCTGGTGTTACGTCATACGCACCAGCATCACGTAGGAAAAACTACCCACAAAAACACTTTTGGCGCAATATAAAATGTCTATAGAAAACGACTAAAATAGTTTATTTACTTCCACTTCTTACATTCATTTCTTTCCTAACATTTTCAATTAATTTGAGGAGACGTCAAAGTCTGAGTTTTTTGAAAAGTGAAATCAACTCTTCATAGAACATAAAAGTGAGACCAGTGGTGACGGTTGCTTTGATGAGACTAGGTGTAAGACCTTTGTAAACCCCAGAGATTCCTTCTTCAATTAATGTCCGACGAAGGCAATCGTAAAGCCCGGTATAATGTACGACCTAGACAAAAATAAAAAACAAGAATAAATTCTGTACACGTCAAGATCCGAAAATTAGGTTCATTCCTCATCACGAATCAGGTACACCTATCTGTCAAAGTCAAATGTGGTGTCATGGTGTCAAGTGAAGAGAACTTGTAGTACTAGACGACCAGGTTCGGGCTACAAAATGCTATAAACGCGCTAAGATAATTTCAAGTGGGAAATACGCCTTTACCTTTCCAAACGGAATTCTAGCTTTGTCAAATCCTTGTACTTGTAAGCGTTTCTTCGATAGGTCCAAAGGATAAATCGCAACTTTGGATATTAGTCCAGCCGCTGATCCAAAAATAAGACTTCCGATCGCTGGCAGTTTACTCTCCCGGTCTGAAACAAAAGACAAATAAAATAGGATTAAAGATTTATCTGAGTCCAACAGTGAAAGTCGGCAAGTGATATCACAAAGAGAAGATCCAGATATACAGTGTGAAAGTCAGTATGAAAAGTGTCCACTGTCCACAATAAGTATTTATCTGTTACGAGCTATTGATAAATTCAGTGGAACACTCATTATTTCTTAGTACCAACGTCTCGTTTTGCCTCGATATACCAGAAAACTAGTGAAAAGGTAATCCAACCGCAACCCTCTGAATGATCTAATTTAGGATTCCCCCAATAATTGGCTTAATTAAATATCATACGTCACTATAATTCGGACATTTTGGATTTTTTGAGCAAATATGAATACTGCTTCACCCTTCAAAATTCGCAGTCTATAACTAAAGGTTTTGAAAGCTACGACACTTTAGTTTACAGAATCATCCCAAAATTCCACCACTAAATGCTCATTACAATTCTCATAGCCTCGCAATGGTAGTACGGTCTTACATTTGACGCCACATGTTTTGAACCACCCTGTACACAACATCTGGGTCTAACATAATATCATTTTACACAATAGTGCTCGGTTTCGTCAGCGTCAGCATTCCAGCAAAGGCGGCTCGGCCGTGCCTGGAATTGGAAATTTCTGAATTGTCACAATTTTAGATGCACTTGCATAGGATTGAATGAGTTGAAAGCATCCGACTCTAGCTAGATTTTTGTGAATGTATGATTCATATTTTATTCCTTTAACATTTCTACCTTCACAATATATGAATATTGTGAATATACCGTGACCTGTAAATAAGGAGATTAAAGCGCCTGATAACAATATTTTGCTCAAAGAACCGCTGTTAGTAGTCAACGAGGCTTCTTTTGTCTCGCGCCTTTCATATTCAGACCGACTTGATTTAAACCAACTAAATTGAAATCACTTCGAATTTGGTAGAAGTTTTGTAACATTTGGTGGTGCTCCAAAGAGACTGCAAGACAACTGTATTGGTTTTCAGCGACTCTGACAATCCAGTCTTAGTCTGTCTGATTTCAACATTCAATTGCAATTTCCAATTTGTATCAAACTGGTGGCACGCTCTGTCTTTGTTGGTTGGTTAGAAAGAATTACAAAATTAGAAGAATTAATTTCTAAATCTTACTCCGTACCCCGTAACCGGAATAATTAGTCTTAGTGCTACCGGTGTGTTGTTAGTAATAGCGAATGGTGATATTTCCAGGATCGGAATCCCTGAGCATTAAAGTAAAAATTGTTTATAGGATGGCGGAACAGACGGACAAAACGCCAGATTCATATCTTTCGCCACGCGGACGCGGCCGCCGGCCGCAAAGTAATACCAATGATGTAAATACTCCGGGTTGTGACTCACCACCGCAGAAGTCCAGTAAGTTTAACACATAATATTACAGTGAAACCTGTCCCTTCAAGCGACAATTATGTGATGTATGTAGTTAGTGGTCCGAGTTCAGGTAATCGGATTTAACGACGTACTGCAGAATCAGGCCCCGGATTGAGCTTATCGGAGCAACTCCTGTAACCTATTTTTGAAAATAGGTTACATATTAACATGTCGTCTAAGCCAGAAAATCTGTGCATTCCGTGGTAGTACCATACATCCAGGTTATGAAACTTATGGCGTTGCGTATTACCAGGGTAGAAATGACCCAAATGACCGGTCTTCTATGTCAAATGGTCTCGAGGAAGTTACACTTAATCGATCTTTTCTTAAAATTTGACAGATCCTTTCCTTACCCCTGCCCCACTTGCCCCGATGAATACTCTAGATTTAGATCAAATGTCGTCGACATCGACCTCCATACCAAGTACAAAGGCGACTACTGCTGACAACTTTTCGGGTCGTCAGGGTCGCGGACTATCAATTGCACATGCACAACAGGAGTACCCATACGTGAATATGAGTTATTACACATTGAGGCCGGCCCTACCCCCATCCGTGGTAATTCCAGACCATATTATCGACCTCGTGAAAGGTGAGTACGAAAAATTGAATAAAAACCTTACAATAAAAACATCGGTCGGCATATCTCGATTAGTCTAGCTACAAATACAAATACCGACATCAAAATTAATGCATATACATTGTGCTGAAATGCGTTGTTTGTCCAGTAAACTTGGTAGAACACTAGAACGAAAGAGCCAAATGCCAAGATCATTCTGATGTTACGTTTAAACATCTCTAATCCCTTTCCTACAAACGTCCTTCTACATCAGGACGTATAGTTACCACGGACTGTTTAAGTTTAGCTAGTGTGAGAAAGTAAAATATCAAATGAATAAAATATCGAACATGGTAACATATGGACAATTCAAACACTGAATTGTCGGAATTCTTCAAGTGTGTAAATCTATCTATTCTAATCTGATTGTTCGATTTCAAGCTATTTCACCAGAGTTCAAGGAGGAACAAAGAACAAGCGTGAGTGAGCAAGAGAACAAAATTCTGGAAAATTCTCCGGTACATGGACACACACCATCAGCTCCAAGATCACCTTTATCGGTGCCAATTAAGTCTCCTCGAAGGCGTCCGCACGTCCGCGCTAAAAAGAATCTGGAGCCACTGCCGCCCATTCCAGAAGTGAACTCGGGGTCAAATTCTTCCACCGAATGTGCGACAGAGCCCGGTACCTCCCCAGTAATTTCAAAGTAGAAAGTGTTAAGCGGGGACTTCTTACCCGTACTGCGCTAGTTCGCAAATTCATTAAAAACACTTAGTAATTATTAAATTATCTGCGAATATGCTGAAACGGGAGCGAATGACCTATCTCCGCTTGTCTCAAGTAAAAGAAAGACGACTTCGCACTTCGCAGATGATTTGCCATTTGTCATCATGCCCTTTTACTATCACAACCGCGACTTCACTTAATTTTTCAAATTATCTGTTTGTTTGTTTTTCATTTCAGTTTCAGCCAAGGAGAACACTAACGACAAATATAATACTGAGTCAACACCAAATCCGGAATCAGAATATTGGAACAATTTGAAGGTGAAGGAAATTCTGCTAACTTTGTTAAACCATCCAACGCGCACTCCAGTTTCAGTTTCGGTACAGAAAGGAAGTTAGTGAAATAGATACTTGATGCAACCGTTTAGAGTCACTTCCATTACGTAATGTACTGCATAAAACTGCTCTGTTCTATTTGTATTTTTAGTCGGAGAGAAAAGTAATGGAGAGAATATTTCGGAGAACGTATGCGTCGGGGATCATTCAGAAACGGATCACTTAGAAATTATTGCACCGAAACCTCCCATTCCAAAACCGAGGAAAAAATTTTCCGAAAAAATGAATTTGGATCAAGCCACTAACGATTCACGTTCGCCTAGGCCTAATCCACTTTGTACAGTGCACAATGAAGGTGAGTTACAATCATTTCATTATTGAAGCTTTTAAAAATAAATCCCGAAAAAATTGTCCAGTTTTACCTTCCCTAGTTTAATTTATGTTATTCTATTACAAATGAATCTTCTGTATATTTTGGCCTTTTGTTTGTATGTTTGAGTAATAACTATTTCCTTTCACATTTAATGGCAAAATTTCAAATTATCATAAGGATGTGATTTCATTCACAGTTGTTTGGTAGAAATGATTTCCCCACGAGCAGTTTATAATATTGAGATTTGATTCTAATTTATAACTCCAGAAAAAATGACCGCAGCGTCAGCTCCCCCACAATTAGAAAGGATCCTCCCACAATTAGACATACCGGTGGTACAAACTCAAGGAACTCAGACGGGATTTGACACTCTGGAGGTAAAAGACAAAAAAACACAAACGGGATTTGACACTCCAGAGCTAAAAGGCAAAGAAACACAGACGGGATTTGACATTCTGGAGGGGAAAAGCCAAGAAACACAGACGGGATATGACATTCCGGAGGCGAAATGTCAGGAATCCCAAACCGAAACGTCATCAAGTGAACGCGAGGACGAAGAGGAAGACCCTCGTAATTGCTCGGAATGCAAATTACGGATTGAACTGAAGGAAGTTAAAGAACTCATGCTCAACTTAAGCGAGACGTTTTCCAGTATCGAAGATAAATTAGGGGTTTAATTAAATAGCGTTAGAATACAAACCTTTTTGTTAATCAGTTGCTGACAATGAACTATGGAGGGAATATTCCAACTGGTACATTATTATATATTCTCGAATGTCACCACTAGATCACAATAGTTTTGCCACGCTAGCCTTGATACTGCCAAAGCACATTTTATTTCAAATCAAATCAAAAGAAGTTAATTGTCCAATTCGGCCGTAACCCATACAGACATGTGATAATTTACATTCCAAACAATATGATAATTACATTCGACAACTCATAATAGCAAGTAAAAGCACATTTTATTTATGAACTTTGTTAAAGTGAAAGTAGAATAGAAATGTCATTAATAAATTATCTGTTCGATGACTACTTACGTTAATTGATTAATTAAGGCATGCCTTTAGATGGAGGAATCAGACTTCATAAGATGATAGAACTACTTGATTTTATCTAATTAACAAGTTAAAATTAATGAGTCAGGTCAAAACCGAGTTCAAAAGTAGTAGTAGTAAAGTAGCGCGTCATAAATCTTCAAATCGTAATGGTAAATAGGTGTCACGCATTTGTTATGAATATTTTGAATTTTCTATATTTTTACGTAAAATACTTGTTTTCCAGAGAAATTTAAGTAATATTTAAATGATTTGATAGAACTGATATAAAGATTTCTCAGAATTTGGAAAATTGCAATAAATCACACTAAAAGTGAATAAACTCGTAGAAAAATTTTCAGGTCGGAATTCGACGAACACTTGGAAATGTTCCCTTGTCAGCCAGACTTTTTGTACACTATGATGTCTGGTACCTTGCGTACGTAGGGGTTTCCCCACTTCCGTTTTCAAGTATCAGTAAGATGCCATGAAGTAGGAATAGGATGAAAGTTGGGTAGCACGGTTGTCCAGGTTAAAAAGTAATTGTGTGTAGTGCGGTAATAGTGCATTAATGTCAAAATAGGGTGCATTCTGACCCCGCGTAGTAAATTTGGGGGCTTCCTTGATTTCTATTCTATTTATATCGTAGAAATATAGACAATAACCATCATTTAACCCAGAACATTGGATATTCGAATTCTGTTATCACACTCATGACAGGATAAAAGACAAGTCCCTATAATCCCCAGTGTTATTTATTTCTTTAAAAGAAAACAGGGTTTCCTATACCTTTATCGTTGACCATCCAGTACAATTCTGTGAAGACATGAAAAGTACCAAACTGAATTCCAGCATGAGGCATGATTTGGATGAGATTTGGTAGAAATCCCTTGAACAAAGACAAATATCCTTCGGTTTTTATCATTGCTATCATGGCGTGCACTGGTCCTCTGTAAAGCTTGAGAGAAAATCGTATAAACATTTCACACAACTTCACCGAATTCTTAATAAGTTAACGTTTACCTTTGGTTCTCCTTGACCGACTAGACGTGTGCGAATTGTATCACAAGGCATTGAGACTAGTGTCGCTATCCCTCCACTAATTGATCCGCAAATAAAGTGAACGACAGTTCCTCCTTTATCCGTCACATTTGAATGTACTGCTTTGGTGAGAAGCTCGAAGCTGCCAAACTAATATAAAGATCAAATAAAATAAAAATAGTTGCCTATGTCCTTTTGCTTGTTAAAGATAGTTAGATATTTCTTTAGACCCGTGTGTCAACTCTCGGGTGTAATGATAATGAAAGCGAAAGCATTGTGATTTTGTGATAGCTAACTTTTTCATAAAATACTTTGACAGTGTGACACGTCGTTAGAGAGAGAAACTAAATCACAAGTTATTCGTTTGGAGAGAAGATATTTTCATGGGTTTTCACAAATTGACAGTCAGTCCGTTATAGCAATATCTGTACAGCCATCCCTTGCTACTTCGCAATGCTGAACCTTCGACTCTGGCAGTTATATGGCGGTTGTTTTAAAGAGACTCCTCTCCCCTGGTAGATATGGTGGTTGCTTTAAACAAAGAGATTTCTCACCTTTCGAATTTTTCTTATTACAGGGGGTACCTCCCCCAGCCTAAATAGAAAACGAATCAACTCTACAGGACAATAAATAAGAATAATGTGTTTGGCCACGACAGGTTGCGAGGAATGTCAATCGATAAGGGAATCAATTTCTACCAAATATATTCCATAGTTTTACTTGAATATACATTATTACTGGTGTGACAACTACATCTTGGATAAGTCTGCATATACTTTTTGAGTTTGAGCAAAATTTGAAGAATACATATATTCTGAAAATGTCCTTAATAAAGTTGTCTGTCTAGTACGAATACGATGTGTTCAGCTCCGAAGGAACTTTACTCTAAGCAAAAGTGCAATTTATAAGCGGGAAAAAGTCAAGAGTCCCACGTCAAATTAGATGAGAGGAAGTTTCAATTGAACAAATTACGTAGACTGTCCAAATGCAAATTCGAAGGGGGTAAAAAATTAATAGTGACAGACTTTCTTTGCAATACGGCCACAGTCCATTGCATTGCAATACAATTTATATTACAACTTAATGTAACTTCATCATCATTATTTTGACAGGAGGAATGAATGAATGAGGAAAAATGACGGGAGGGCAAAGGCAGTGATATTATCCATTCCATTGTTGTTCGGCATTGAAAATGCCAGACATAACATAACTATGAAACAAAAAATACAAACTACATGACATGGTCACAGTCACAGTCTGCCCTGGACATTTTTCATAAAGAAACCACTTTTGTAAAGAAGAACTAGGATCTAGAAGAAATTAACTACGAGCTCACATCAAGTGTTCTAGTTCTGAGCACAAGCAAAGACCGATTTGTGAGAATATAGAACTATCATTCCCAGAAAATAAAATATTCCAATCCAACCATGACATACCAATTCTATCGAATCTGTCATATAGTGGTCAATGTAAAGCCAGTAATGAGGAAAATAACGATTTGCCGAAGAAACTTTCATAACTTTACGTAACTAAGGTACATGGAATGACTAATCCTGAATGTTTTATGCTGATTGGTGTTTTACAGGTGAAATGGGTTCCTTGTAAGATGAAGATGAAGTTGTGGTTTTCGTTAAAACTTAATTTGGCATACGCATACCTGAGCCAGTCCGTAGACCCCTGACAAGACTTGAGCTGGGACATGGCCTTTCCACAAGGCACGAATAGATTCTTCACGGAAAATTCGCATACAAGCTTGTCTCATATTCCAATAGTAATTAGTCTGAGAAGGCAAAAGAGGCTCATGTTGTAACTGTATGGGAGAGAAACAAGTCAAATATTCATAATTCAAAAGGATACATTCAAAAACGGTTCAAAATATTCTGAATTATCTCAGCTAGCATTTTCAAAAAGAACCATAACCATGGGACTTCCTTGTAAATATGTTGTAATGTCTCTAATCTCTGATATGCGTTATGATCGGATTCAGTTTCGCTCGGGGATTCTGTTTCTCTGAAGAATTTCTTTTTTATCCATCTGATGATCTGATCACACGGGATATCAAATCATCAGATCCATTTCAGATGCATATATTTGAATAAAATAAATCAGACTTTGACCTACGATCCCTGACCATGACCCACCTGAAATCGGATTTTAAGAACATCCAAAGGTTGACAAAGAAATCTTGTCATCATTCCGGAGAGAACGCCGGACACAGCAGTCCATTTATATGACATTTGGTTCCCATCTTTAGTTGATCCCTGATAGCCAACCATACCGGTTTTTGGCACGCCCCACTTGTTAATCTCTGTCGTCCGTCGTATTCAATCTTCTTCAACGATCCTTTTTAGTTGTCTCTCATAATCTCATCAAAAAGTAAAAATCGTCGTCGTAGGCAATAATCTTCAGCTTCATTAAACTCCCATGTCACGTCCAACCCGTAAATCCATTTCGTCATTTTCATATATCCAAGACATAATTCTTCAGTAATGGACAATTCGGTGGATACTAGTTGGGTAGATCAGATTTTGTACATGATAGCAATAAATGATGAGAGTCAATGAGCACGATTTTGCCTTATTTTCTTTGATTTATGAGGAACAACGTGCTTCGGATAATGGAACCCTTCTGCTCACGATCAACATTACCTGCCATAATTTTTATTATCAATCAATTTATCAATGCAAGAAATAACGTCCAAAGACCATACCAAAGGGCACGGCCACCCGACTCGTTAGTCATTCAAAAATGTTCGACAATCCAAGTACAATTAAAAAGATAAGCCACGTGTATCTGCCATCTCGTCGAGTCAATTTTAGTGAGTAACTTCGTACAGAAAATATTTGACAAATAAGTTGTCCAAAAACGAGTCAAAATTGCTCATGCATTCACTTGCAAGAAATCGGGTAGGCCTATAATGAATTATAAAATATATCCAGTGAACCAACCAAACTCTAAGTCTAAAATTCAAATGGATTTTCTTCCATCCAGGAGGAAATCGGTCAAGGGTTCGAACTGCGATTCGAATTTTGTTTCAAAACACAGATTAGTTCGAATGCGAACGCTGGGTCGCCAGAAAAGAATTCGGATTCAGGCGATGGAATCAAGTTCCAAAGAACTCGATTAGGACGATATGACGACATTAGTTCCGGCAAAACCGGATTACAGTTCGGATATTACATAGCGATTCCTGATTCGTGCATGTTTAATATGGTATATTATGCACAATTTAACTTTCTGATTGCGTGTGCCCATGACTAAAATAAGTTTGTGTTTAGTTCGCCAGCAAAATATTATCATAATTTCTGAAACACGAGGCATAGAGAATAGAGACCTGAAAATTCCGAAGGAGATGGAGCACGCTATCATATTACATTCTTGCATAAAATGATAATTGATCATAAATAAAAATGGCGATGTTGGGCTGTGCCGGTTTGGGTACGATTAAGCTTCCAACTGTATTATTAAAGAGTTGAAAATAACTACCTGCCTGGATGCGACTTGCATGTCAAGTCCGTAATTGACATGATAACAATTTAAAAGCTATTGTAAAGGTTAACGTACGAAAATATTTGTGCATAGGATTTGCATTTAGACATCCTGCATGCAAAGAAGCAACAAATATTCTATACATAGTAAGAAAACTGAAATGTGTAAACGTTTAAGAATCACAAGTTTAGACCTCCGAGGGTGTAGGTCAGATGTTCAGACTCAGTTCAATTGCACTGCTTCAATTTAATTAATCCACCAAACAGAGAATTTCCCAAAATGGTCAGACTGATGAACTGCATTTTTGGCGAACGACTTCAGACTTTGCAAAATCGCAGAAAAAAGTTCGACTGAGAAAATTCTCAAAATTAAAAAATATCAACCGTAACGAAATCTAATAGAACTTAATTTGCTATCTTGCCTTATTTCTAAAAGTGATATCGACCGTACATAAAAACATGGCATGGAATTCTCATGCGAAGATGTTTCAGATTCAGATCCTAGATTGTATGAGTATGAGTACGGGGATTAAGACATAAGATCTGATTTTTTGATTTCTTGACTTCAATTATCTGATTTGGAATCTGACAAGCGTTTACAAAATATCTTTCAGTTACAAACCCACATAGCCGACAATCTTATTCCGAACTCATCAGTCCAATGTGGTCCAGAGCAGTGCTAGTGCTCCTGCTCGATATTGATTGATGGACGCATTGTCAGTCTCATGGAGTGGGGGCTTCGGTTACAAGGGCAGACATGGTAAGGGTCAAATCTATAAACACGTTTCTCTTCTCTCAACTAGTTTTTTCTTACATTGACCAATCCGATCCAAATTACAGATTACACATACTTGACTATTCTAACCAGCCTCCAATGAGGCGACGGGTGTGATAGATCAGTTTCAAACTAACGATAAGATAATATTCACCAGCAGATAAGAAAACGTAAAAAATGTGCATATCAGCTCGAACTTGACACACCGTGTGGGGTCTGGGGTCGTTCAGATTTCTGATGAAAGGAAGAGCTCTAATGTATTTACATTGCAGATGTCGTTGAAATAAATATTTACACAAATATAACATAACATCTACGTACAACTGGGGTCTCTAATCTGTAAAGTCATCTGTATCCGCAGCAGGAACATGCATTTAGTATTCTACTCGCAATCACAATTGCAAGACTTATTTCCATATCCGCGACATGAGTATTACGGGATCAAAGAAGTCCGTGGATATATTATGTCCGTAAATACTTAGTACCAACCAATTAACAATTTAACTTTGTCTTCCTGGCTCACTGTACATTAAGGAAATTTCAAAATACCGACGAGTGGTATACCAATTTCTAACTCCGCATTCTCTACGTAACTCGGAGTTCGAAAGATGAACTTCGAACTTTGAACCGAACCTTGTTTTTGTTTACCTTCTATCCTATCCTCAGATCATTTCCCTTTTTCTATCATCAAGGGACAGTATTCAGATGTCAAAACTCAAAGTACGCTAAACTACCCTGAACTGCGCTAGTGTTAGGGACTGGCTAGTGTATTATAATTCATTTGAAATAACTTCATTCTGTCTCCAACGATTTCACGCATAACCTGAACTGAACTAAAAAGCAATAATGTGTGTCGTCTGTCCTGTGGGAATTGAAAATAAAAAAATAGTGTTATATGCCCGCGCCCCTCGCCCCTGCGCGCGCGACAAGATTTCTGAAAGTTAACAAGTGTAAAGTTTCGATTCAATCTGAATTTTTACATGCAAACAACGTTCCTTGTAGAACTACGAGCACGGTGTATTATGTACTAACACAGCTCTTAAGAAGTAATCTCTAAATGCTGGCTAAAGCGTATAATGAGCTCGAAATAATAGTGTTAACAATACATTAAAACTTCATGAACATTATTTATGGCAAATTACTAACATGCAGGGTACGGCAGGCCTTTGCCCCTGACCGAACATTTTAAGCGCAAAAAACTTGTCAGCGAAAGCCATGAGTACGGAGGTGCAAAAAATTTACATGTACACTGACACATTGTACTTGTACAATTATGATTTCTGTCTGTCAAAAAATACAAGATTAGTCAGAACCAACAAATTTCAGGAAGGAAAGGACTAATAAGGAGCAATTTATTAGGATTTTTGAGAACCCAAAAGAGGTGGACTTGGTGGACAGTCCTCATGATCACGACTCAACAATCAAAACAAGTAGAAAAATCATGAACGAAAAGATCCTAAGCTTTTGTTGTCGGCAATCTTGCACTGAATAAGACGTACATGGACGCAAAAAATAGAACAATTTAGGGTTTGGTTGGAGGCAGACGTCACTTGAGTCATAAGAACACCACATATTGTTGTAGTTTCTTAATGTCGGAAAATGAATACTTTCCATTTCTGGTTTGGATTTTTTCGGACTTGGGCTCAGTTTTGTGGATGTAAATCATCTGTACCAACCAGGAAGCCAGCGGAGAGACGATAAATCAATTCTTGAGGGCCCGGCCGACTTTAATGAATGAATGTAGAATTGTTTTACAAGAGTATACTTTTGAACGACTTACTGATAGAATAGAATCAAATTCGAATCATCAACATTCGAGCCAAAAATCAGACATGGCGATGGCATTGGATCAGCGAGGTGGTCACATAACTCGAGTGGTCGCGCTCACGGTGGGTGAAAAGGAAAACGATATGATGTACGCTCAAATCTACTAGTTTTGCTGGACGTATAATCCGTACCGTCACCGTACACCGCAACTGACATTTGAAGTTGTGACCTCACAATAAATTCCAACGAGATCATGAACCCGAATGAGGAGAAAAGTCTTGCAAAATTTAAATTACTTAGGAGTTTGCTTTATAGAACTGGAATTTGCGAATTGAAACCTTATAAGGGTTGACATTAGTTTCTGTCATTGCATTCACAAGAGCCAAGTCCTAAAATGTCATGATTCTGCCGGCGCCTACAGCAAACGGTTACAAATTGCGTTGCAACTGCAAGTTCGGAATAAAACTTGAATTTTACTTTCAAAAAACTCAAAAATTCACACTGCACATGTAAACTGTCAACGTTCCCTGTAATTATTTTTTTCCGCATATTGCAGTTGCACTTTTTCGGGATAGATAGATAGGGATAGATAGGGATAATGAATGGTTATGTTATAATCATAATACAATGTAAAAATGCACAACATGCTAAATACGGCTTTACTGCTAAACCTTTGTTGTGCACAAAACTCAACTCGACTACTCGACTTCAAGACCAAGTTTTACTTTTTGCCGCAGTCATTTTTTGGGCTTCAGCCCAAACGGGTTCAGTTCACCTTTTCGTATCTTTAAATTAATCATTTTGATGACACCTCGGAAGAAAAAATTTGCAGTGAGGTACTAATTGGGAAAATTGTGGGAGGACTAAGGAGTGTGCTGACAAAACATTTGCAATGTTCTAAATTGTAAGTTCACAAATATTAGTGTAGTTATCAAAACTGGGGGTATTACGGTTATTGCAATTTTCTGAAGTTTTAATATCACGAATTGCAACATTTTGACAGATGTCTAATGTCAAGACATTTCGGTATTTCATGCCCAAACCTGCCGTTCATTTTCTTTTTATCATCGTCAGATATGACATGAATACAGCCGGTAGAAACTTGGGTAGTGATTCCCTCGGTTCACGATATCGGGTTCGTATGTGGTCTTGATCCGAATTTTGTCGAATCCGGTTCGGATTCGGAATAGAATTCGCTCCAAAATTACATTCGACCCGACACCCCAGATTGGGCTACAAGAGATAGATTGTTTAATCAAGTGACAAAAATTTATAACATGTTACTACATTTTATTTCATAAATCGGTCACTCTAACTGCAAAGAAAATTGAACAATAATATACAGGCTCGAACGATGATGAAGTCATAACTTGGAGATGTCTTATACTACAGAGCTTCGAAACAAGATTAATCGTAATATACTAAACACCATTGATAAAATGACGAACAAAATTATGCTTTTTCACTTGCGAATTAAAACTTAGACTTCGTGAAATAATGCCCTACAGGGTGTCCGAATAGGAATTGAGTACATGTCGGACAAGAACTGAGAAACATTCACTACATCAACGTGATGGACATTTATAACCTAACTTTTCTTAGGATCGAGCAAATTCTTGTATATTATTCGGATTCCTCATATTCTTGTAATACTATCCATCCACAGAATTCCAAAGTAACTTGACAACTGAGAATTTCAATCGGAACGTTCCTGGGATCGTAACACATGAATGCATCTTCTTCCTTCACTTTTTATTCTGAAATCCATATTATGTCACCCACTGTTAAAACCCGAAGTCAGGGAAAGCCCGAAATTATATGGAAACTACGCCAAACGCAATTCTACATTGCCACTGAAGGCGGCAAAGTCAATTTAGGCTAGGTTACGTCAGAACAGACCAAACGTCGAAGTTCAGTTGGGTTTTAACGGAATTCGGTCGGGGGACCAAGCGAGTGTACAATTGTCTACACGCTTAGTATTTTAAAAAGTTTCTGAAAGAAAGTTTGGCAGTGGGGAGCCATCTTTTAGGTATTCCTCAAGAATCGCTTGCTCTATGTATATATGAAAACAACGTCGCCATCTATGCTAAACTGAGTTCACAAAAATTATTTGAAGTCAAATTGGGGCAATATGTTACCATGAGACCATTGACGTTCCCAATTCCCAACCGTGTGTACGATTGTGCACATGGTTGTGAGTGGCTATACATGTTGTGATGTCATACAGTGTTGCCACCATCGCCCTATCGTGCATACTGCTCTGTATACTGTTGATTGCGACACTGTGTGCACAACTGCCTACTCAGTTGGGATACAGTGTGTACAATTGTCTACTCGCTTGGTCATGGGAAAATTTCAAAAACCTTGGGTCTTTAAGGCGCAGCGACACGTTCGTTCACGTTCGAGGTCAATGAACCTGAGAATACTAGAAATTATCATCCAGTCAAAT